>SNQJ01S0008530.1:42355-53995 GCA_010110895.2 Picea sitchensis
CTCCAAATGAGTTATTTTTCGATAAGAAGAGAAAGGCAGTGGTAAAGAGAGAATT
Source organism: Picea sitchensis (assembly GCA_010110895.2). Lineage (NCBI taxonomy): Eukaryota > Viridiplantae > Streptophyta > Pinopsida > Pinales > Pinaceae > Picea > Picea sitchensis. The sequence continues at coordinate 42,411 of SNQJ01S0008530.1, forward strand.
CTATCAGGATGGGGAATCGACAGTCAAGAAATACAAAGTTATGACTGATGGGAAGGACAAGAAGAATGAACAGTTCACAACGAAAATAGTTGGGACATTAGGGGCATATGCCACAGCAAACCATTTTTCAGTCGGGGTTTTGAAAGACCATCTGAAACAAAAAAATCGCCTCATCAAAACCCTAGAAGCCAGACTAGCCACAGCGGCGGAGGTTGCCAAATACCAGGTGAGTGTAGGAATAGAGCAAGCAAGGTTGGCTGATAAAAGTGAGATAGAGTTTCTCAAGACTAAGCTCGAGCAAGCACAGCTGGTGGTTCGGAATGGTCAGATGCAAGTGGGTCAGCAAAAAGATTTGATCGAACAGCTACAGGCTAGATCGAAAATCGCCGAAAGTAAAGTGATAAATATCGGGATGTTCCAGTCCCAGGCGATGGAGATTTGGAGCAGAGTCTCTGCAGCCCAACAAAATGTACTCACCAAGGTAGAGGTGATTCGGGACAACTGCTTGCTGGTTAATCAAGTTTTGGAGAATTTATCTGCTAGAGAAAGAGAAGCTGGAGCAGCATGGGTCACCTTTCAAGAGGCTGTGATAGCTAAAAACAACAGGGATTCGGGAAATACTCTCAGGTTTACCATTTCGGAGCAGACCAGAGGAAACATTCTATTAAAAGAATGGGAACACAGCATCTCGGAAGGTAAATTGCAATCCAAGAGGGTAATGAAATCCTTAGAAGAGGCTTTTAGTTTTATAGATGGTAATATGCTAGGCATTGATAGCGGAGGTAATGTCGAGGCATTGATTCAAATGAATATGGCAAAAATCTCACTTGATTTAAATGAAAAAGAGGAAAGAGATTCAGTTGATATCTCACAAGTGACTATGGTAGACATAGTCCAAATAGATAAATGTATGATTAAACCAAGTGTGCAATTATACGCTATCGACATCATAGACAGACAGATGGAAGACAGGTTGCCACAATTAGCCCGAGATTGTTACTCTTTTGAAGCCAATTGTCAAGCAGAACCGTCAAGGTTGATATCTCGACTGGTTGAAAGATGTGTCACCTGTACCGAGCACGTGTGAGGACAAGCTTCTGGAACCAAATAAAGACAGAGAAGAAGAAATGGAGTGATTGCTCTCCTCCCTATCATAACTGAAAATTTTGCAACGATTGAGATTCCATCTTATTGTAAAACTGTATAAATATACCATAGAAAGAAAGAAAAAAGGGGGTTGGACCTTTTTGTGTCGATTGTAACAGAGGTTTTACATTTTGAGAGTTAATATAAAGCAAATCTGGAGATTCTCAATTCCGTCACGACTGTGTTATGAGTTTGTTTTCTTGTATCTCATATTTCGTTTCATTTCATATTCGTATCTGATGAATGCTTCGCTATAATTTAGTGCAACCTCTACTATAGTGAATGAATTTTGGTTTTCTATATTGTTTACTGTTTTTCCTCTGTACCAGCTATCAGCGGGTATAAGACCAGTCAACACTTTCAGAATTCTATATATATTTTATGCTTCATCGGGTTATTTCTTCACATTCTTCTTCTTCTATTTATACGTGAGATTCTCCCTTGATAGGAGCCTTACTAGATAGACAGCTAAATGTTTTCTCCCACCTCATACATTTTTATTAAAATATAACCTAGTTACGGGAAAGAGCCTTTGATTTGCACCCCGTTTTTATTCATGAAACCGTAAACTCTCTTTTATACGACCGAATTGAGACAGCACTTAAATTCCCCCTGAAGTTTTCTTATTTTATTGTTCCTCCATGATTGTCCCTGTACCAACACAGCCCAATATCTAACCAGGATTATCAAATCAAACGCACATTGCCTTAAACCTTTTCGATACCATTCTTAAAACATCCACTACCCGAGTTGAACTCGAACGTTCATGGGCAGTGATTGAACAGGATATAAACATCCAGGAACAGTTGGAAGCTAGACAACGCCAACATAGAAATCTTCCCTAGTTCCCCTTGTCGAAGGTTGACGTTTCTCTCTTCTCTACCCTTTACCCACTTTCGGATGCCTAGACACTGTACCTCTAAGCCTTAAGTACAGAATCTGGAACAACAGGGCACATGAAAGGAGAAGAGGTTGAGGCCTGACTATTGGAAATGAAGAAATATTTCCAGCTACATGATTACCCCTCATGGGTAGAAGCTATAATTTCCACCTACCACTTGCAAGGAAAGGCAGCCATGTTGTGGGATCATCTTAAGCAAGCCAAGAACCTGGATGAGAAGAGGATATCATGGAGGCGGTTCAAAGGATACTTCCAAGAGAAATATTTTTCCGAGCATTGCTATGAAAGGAAGATGAAATATTTCTTTGAACTCAAGTTGGGAACTATGACAATGGATGAATATAAAAATAGATTCTTTGGATTGTTGAAGTATGTTGACTTCATCAAGGATGAGAAGATCAAAATCCAAACGTTTCTAAGTGGGTTATCCTCCTTCTATAGTGATAAGATTCTATATGATAACCCAAAGACTTTGGAAGAAGTCATAATGATCTGAAAAATCCTTAGATGATAATTATTTTAAATTTTAAATATAGATAAACATTTACTTGATCTTCAAAATAATAATGATCGCTTGACTGATTTCAATTTACATGTGAAGTACTTATCTAACCATATACACTTTAATGATAAAATGAATTGCAAATAATTTAGCACAATAGAACAACAATAATGAAATCACATACACAAGTAGGATAACGGAGTTCATCCAATTTGGGCTACCTCTCTGGGTCCGCTTCCAATAGAGACCTTCTTTATTAATTCTCAAATGCTTTAATTTTACAATTACCTTCTTACATGTTGCTCAAATGCATAAACAGAGTGCACCATTGGATTCCTTGAGAGAAATCATGAAAAATGAGTATACAGCTCTTGAAATTACGTTAAGGAACCTCTCAGCACGCTTTACGATGTCACCTCAAAATTTAGGTACCCTCGAGCATGAATTACAAGACTACCTTTGCATTAATGTGTGTACAACCTCGGTTCACGCACCCATTAAATAGGGCGCAGGCCCTTAACTAACCTCTGAAATTCATGGTCAGATTTAATTATAGTTTGGCAAGTTCCATAACCAAACCTATGATTTAAGTGGATTGGTTAATACGTTGGTCTATTTTAGCGAAGGTCGGGGGTTCTATTCACCGTGATCCTCTTTTGGCATATTCATTAGTTTGTTATATGGTTATAATATAACCATATACTATATATATATGGTGTATTGTTTTAAAACCCATCGCATTTTGTTAATCCCTTCCGCACACATAGCATGCTTATATGGTGTACAATAAACCAAAGGCTAGCTTCAAGGGATTAGGCCCTCGGCCCTTTTTCTTCCCATCCAAATCTTAATACAAATTTAAATAATTTTTGCAATGTATAGTGTTAATTAACACTATGGTGGCATGATGGTAGTGGAGGCTTTGTAAGGATTATGGAGGTCGCGTGTTCGACCCTCGTCGACTCCATAATTTTGATTAACACTAACCATTATTGGCCAATGGGAGGTCATGACATGGTGGCCTCTCATTGGCTCAGCCTTGCCACGTTTCATCATATGACTTGTCCATCTGGATTGCACAGATGTTGAGTCACCTACCAAATCATCTGCCCAGTCAACGTACGGTCGGCCCATGTGGAACCTTGGCATGTGGCCATGTCATTTGTACAATCATGCCACATGTCACCCTTGCAGTGGTGACACGTGTCACCTTTTTTTCCTTTTGAATTTTGACTTTGACCTGTTTGATTGGAACTTTAACCACTCATAAATTTTTCATATGAATTATGTTTGAATTTTTGTTTGCGCCATTGGAAAGCTGACGACGAGCTCTACGCATTGATTCCATTTTCAAGAGAATTTAGGATGGTCTAATATTGAGAATTCCTGAACCATTATGGACCTCTGTGAGCATTCTCTGATCCTCCTGGATCATTCCTCCCCATTGGAAGCCTTTTGGAGCACCAAAAGTTTTGATTACTCAACAACTAAGTGAGGGTAGAATTTCCTCACCCTTCTGATCTCCATCCATTTTTATTTGCTTGGTTTTACCACTTTAAGACCAACTTGAAGATATTCCACATCACCTCTCTATGAAGTTATGATCCTTTTTTTGAGAATAATATCTTCATGTAGCCTGTCCAAATATTATGGAGAAAAATCATCAACTATTGGAACCTGAATACCTTCATCTTCATCTATAATCATAGGAGACTCATAAAGCTTCAAATTTTCAACATTTACCATAGAATATATTTGCATGTAGGTTGGTAGATCTAAACGAAATGCATTAGTACCAATATTTGCCAAGATCTTGAATGGATCATACTGAATTGGCCTTAACTTTATACCTTCACCTTTCATTCTATCCTTGCTGATATGTACCATACTTGATCACCAACTTCAAATTGATGATCAACCCAATCTTTATCATGCCTTGCCTTATACTTGGCTTGGCTCTTCTCCAATTGTTCGTGTACTGCTTAATGTACTTGTTGAATCTTTTGAATGAACATTTTAGCTTTATAGGTATAATCATGTCCATATTCTTTACATGCTTCTCCAAAAGAAAATTCCATAGGTGACTTAGGAAAGTACCCCAAACATACTTCAAAATATTTTTTATGAGTAGACGAATGCATGGCATGATTATAGGCATGTTGTATATCAAGAAATTGTTCATCCCATAACTTAGGATGTTTGTTGCAGTATCCTCTAAGTAGATGTATCGATGTTCAGTTTACCACCTATGTCTATCCATATGTATGTGGATGGAAAGTTGTGCTCTTCTTCAACTTAGTGTCCATTAACTCCCATAAATGAGACCAAAACTTTCCCAAAAAGAGAGAGTCTCGAACTGATATTATAGATGTAGGAAGTGCAAATTGAACCCGTACATTAGCAACGAACATATGTGTTTTTTTTTTAGTTATGATATGTTTCTTGTATGGCATCAAAATACACATCTTGTTGAATCTTTCCACCACGACAAATAGATAATCATGTCCTATCCTGGACATCGACAAACCCCATACAAATTCCATGGAGATACTTTCCCATGGATGAGAAGGTACTGGAAGTGGTGTATATAAACCTAGCTTTTTGTTTCTAGGCTTGCATGTGGCACACATAACACACCCTTTGATATACTTGGAAACTATTTAATTCATTCGAGGCCAATAACAATACCTTTGTAATTGTGAAACTGTCTTACCAACCCCAAAATGACCAGAGATGAGAGATGTATGGGCTTCTCTGATTACATTCACTCTTTCATCTCTTAGTATACATAGTTTTCCAAGATGATATAACAAATTGTCATGCATATAATAATTTGATTGCCAATTTTCGTGAGTTAATGCATCATATACTTCTTTAAAATCATCATCCCTAGAATATTGTTCTTCATAAATTTTATGAGCTAAAGGATTATACCTGAGTATTGTGGATGCATTAATTAATGGTATTGACAACATATCTACAACCTTGTTATGAATACCCTTCTTATACTTGATTACCAAATGAAACTATTGTATAAAACCCATCTACCTGAAGTGTTGTGATTGTTTTAGCTTGGTCTATGACTGCAAATACTATAATGGTTGATTATCGGTATGAATTATTGTCTCCTTCCCCATTAAGTAATGCTTCCATTTTTTTAGTCTTTGTACCAATGCATACAATTCCTTATCATATGTTGGATATTTAATCACATCTTGAGTGAAAGTCTTAGAATGATAACATATAGGTTTACCTCATTACATCAATACTTCTCCCATGGCATATCTACTTGCATCAATTTGAATCTCAAACGGTTATTGTAGATTTGGCAGTACCAAAGCTTGTGCGGTGCTTATATTTTCCTTCAATGTATTGAAGGCTTTTTGTTGCTTTCCTCCCCATTGAAACACTTGTTTAACACTTGTTAATGCATGTAGAGGTGTTGCTATATATGAGAAATTAGCAATGAATTTTCTCCAGTACTGCACTGCTCCTAAGAAGCTCCTAACTTTGGTGGCAGTAGTTGGCTTGGGCCATTTTACAATGACTTCTACTTTTGCGGGATCTATCTTCAATTGACCATTCCCTACAATGTATCCCAAATATACCAGAGAATTTTTTCCAAATTCACATTTACATAACTTGATATACAACTTCTCCTTCTTCAAGTGTTCAAATATTGTCTAGACATGCTTTATATGATCTTCCCATCTTCGATCATCAATATGTCATCTAAATAGAAAATAACAAAATCATCTATGTAGGGTCTGAACACATCATTCATTACTCGCATAAATGTTGTTGGTACGTTACATGAGCCAAATGGCATAACCAACCATTCGGACAAGCCTTTCTTGGTCTTGAAAGCAATCTTCCATATGTCACCTTTTGCAATTATGATCTCATGGTAACAACTTCTCAATTCCAACTTATTGAAATACACAACATTATTTAATTGATCTAATAAATCATCAATTTTGGGAAGAAAATAACAGTTCTTTATTGTAATCTTGTTCAGGTCTCGAAAATCAATACATATCCTCCACGTGCCAAATTTCTTTGGAACTAATACAATAGGAGATCCACACACAGAGGAGATTGGTTTGATTATTCCTTTATCAAGAAACTCTTGAACTTGCTTATTTATTTATGCATTCTCAATCACTGATGACCTGTACATTCCAATGTTCGGAAGAGGAGCATCTTGCTGCAAATATATTTCATGTTCTACCTCCCTTTTAGGAGGCAACCCTGAAGGTTCCTGAAATAACTCGTCATAATTAGATATGATGTTGATGAACTCATGTTTATGATTTGGATCAGAACCTGATAAAGAATCTATTGTATCTTTGTCTTTCTTTTTTACTATCATGAGAACAAAATATTTACTTGCGCTCACGAGTCTCTTCATTTTCTCTATTCTCACTAGAGAAACATTAGTTTTGATACGATGAGATCTGAAAACATATTCAATCCCCTCCTTAAAAAGATGATATTTGTTTTCTTCTCAGTAGAATACAACCTTCCTGTCAAATAGATGTGAAATACCTAAGACAATGTTTCAAATGTCAAGAGGCGCAACATCTAATTTGACCTCATCAAAGAACTTAGTTGTTATTGCAAATCTAATCTTAAACTTCTTTATTACCTGCAACTTAGCATCTTCACACACCCAACCTAATGGATATGGCTTTTCGTGAGGTGTCATCTTCAAACCCAAATTCTTAACAATTGCTTCATCTATTATGTTAACTTGAGATCCAATGTCAAATAAAGTATCTACCTTGGTATGCTTGACTATAACTCTAACATGAAAAATCTCACTTCTCTTCTTTTGATCAATATCACTTTCCCTTTTAGCATATTGAACTAAAGAATTTGAATTGATAGTTGATATCATTTGCTTCCTATGGACATTCTCTTAGATTCATCTCTGGAATCTGACCCTAGATCCTAATGAGTTGAAGAAACGGTCTTATGCTTCCCTTTTTCCTTGAATTTATTTGGTCATAATTCTGGATGCAGCTTCTAACATTGTGATTCCTCATGTCCCTTTTTCTTACAGTGGTAACATGTAGGTATTTCATCAGCTTGCGTAATTGTGGTTGATTTCTTACTCTTCCATTTACCTTTCAGTTTCTTCCCAAACTTTAATGGCTTCTTATCTTCGCTCTCATGCTTACACTTGCTATCCTCTAGATTTGTATCTTGTACTGACGTCGTATCAATGTTAGTAGGGTTAAACATTAAGATAGTATGACAAAGATATGAGTGCATGCCACCAATATATTTCATAAGAGTTTCATGAGTATACAACAGAATCCCTAATGGCAATTCTTTATTTTTGAATCCCTATGTATATGAATGAATATTCTAGCCTTTACCATGTCTTAGATGTCTCCATTCGATCATTGTCATTTGCATATGTGCTAGTGGATAAAATTGTTTCCTTATAGCCTTAGTAAATTTATCCCAAGAAGAGATTACTTTACCCTTTTGAACAAGATCAAATTTCATATTACTCTCCCACCATATTAAGGNTCTCCATTCGATCATTGTCATTTGCATATGTGCTAGTGGATAAAATTGTTTCCTTATAGCCTTAGTAAATTTATCCCAAGAAGAGATTACTTTACCCTTTTGAACAAGATCAAATTTCATATTACTCTCCCACCATATTAAGGAAGTTCCACTTAGCCAAAGAGTAGCTAACTATATCTTTGCAACCTCACTCATAATATTTTCAACCCTGAAATATATCTTTATATGCTTAATCCAGTTGTCCAATTTATTGACATTCATTTCTCCATCATAGGTCGGCAATTTGAACTTGACATCCAATTTTAATAATGGAAGATTATGATCACACTTCTTCTATGACTTCTTTTGATGAGAAGAATGTTTACTCACTTCAGAAGAAAATGATGATGATAACCAGGATGGTGAAGGGGGATCTAAAGGTCCACCACCTGCACCTCCTCCTTCTCCTTTTACTGAAGATTCTCTGCTTACAGGATTTTGAGTTCTTCATTCTAACTCATCTATAGTTTCTTTCAATGCTTGAAGCATAGCTCTGATCTCTTCATGGCTCATGGGTTATCTTCTTCTTATCCTTTTTCAAAATCCATCTTAGGTCTTCGAAATATTCTTCCAATCTCGGACTTATAACTTGCAAGTTTTCCTTTACCAATATTGATTTTGGCTCTTGTAAGCATTCACTTGCAAACACTTGTCAAACCTCTCTCTGATACCAACTTGATCCAAAAAATCCTTAGATGTTGATTATTTTAAATACACATAAACATCTACTTGATCTTCAAAACAATAATGATCGCTTGACTTATTGCAATTTACATGTGAATTATTTATCTAACCATATACACTTTAATGATAAAATGACTTGCAAATATTTGAGCACAATACAACAACAATAATGAAAATTGCATACACAAGTAGGATAATGGAGTTCACCCAATTTGGGATACCTCTCTGGGTCCGCTTCCAATAGAGACCTTCTTTAATAATGCTCAAATGCTTGCATTTTACAATGAATTTTTTACATGTTTCTCAAATGCAGAAACAGAGTGCATCGTTGGATTCCTTGCGAAAAATCATGCAAAACGAGTATAAAGTTCTAGAAATTTTGTTAAGGGATCTCTCGGCATGCTTTACGGTGTAGCCTCAAAACTTAGGTACCATTGAGCATGAATTACAAAACTACCAATGCATTGACGTGTGTGTACAACCTCAATCCACACGCCCATTAAATAGGGTGTGGGCCCTTAACTAACCTCTAAAATTTGTGGTCGGCTTTAATTATAGTTCGGCAGGTTTCATAACCAAACCCATGATTTAGATGGATTAGTTAAGTGGTTGGTCTATTTTAGCCAAGGTCGTGGCTTCTATTCCCCATGATCATTTCTTGGCATATTTGTTAGTTGGTTATATGGTTATAGTATAACCATATACTATATATATATATGGTGTATTGTTTTAAAACCCTTCGCATTTCATTAATCCCTTCTGCAGACATAACATGGTTATATGGTGTACAATAAACCAAAGGCTAGGGTCGAGGGCTTAGGCCCTTGGCCCTTTTTTCTCCCATCCAAATCCTAATACAAATTTAAATAATTTTTGCAATGTATAGTTTTAAGTAACACTATGGTGGTGCGATGGTATTGGAGGCTTTGTAGAGATTATGGAGGTCACAAGTTCGACCCTTGTCGACTCCATAATTTTGATTAACAATAGCCATTTTTGGCCAATGGGAGGTCACCACATGGTAGCCTTTCATTGGTTGATCCTTGCGACATGTCATCATATGACTTGTCCACCTGGATTGCACAGATGATGAGTCACCCAACAACAAATTTTCCTAGTCAATGTACGATCCAACCACGTGGCACCTTGGGGTGTGCCCATGTCATATGTACGGTCGGTCCACATGTCACCCTTGCAGTGGTGACACATGTCACCCTTTTCCCCTTTGACTTTTCACTTTGACTAGTTTGACTGGAACTTTAATCGCTCATAACTTTTGCATATGAATTATGTTTGACCTTACATTTGCACCATTGGAAAGCTGACGACGAGCTCTACACATTGATGTTGTTTTTAAGAGAATTTGGGACGGTCGATTTTAGAGCATTTCTGAACCATTTTTGACCTATGTGAGAATTCTTGTATCTTTCAGGATCACATCAGGAGAGCAAGGCATATTTATGAGCAAAGTGGAGGAAGGCTAGTTTTCCAAAAATCTTGGAATGATAGGATGAAAGGGAAAATGGATCAAAGGTAGAAAGGATTTTAGCCACCCTTTTTCAAGAACATCACCCAAGAAAATTAGCAAGGTCAGTCGGCCCAAAATGCACACAAGACTGCAGATTCATTTGGGAAAAGGCCAAGGAAGCAGCATATTCAATGTTGGGGATGTGAAGGAAATCATTTATATAGGGACTTCCCTCACAAAGGAGAAAGAATGAGGATTGTCTGCATCATTCAAGAAGGTGAAATAGTGGAATACATGGGAGGAAGAATGCTAAGAATTTATGCAGCCTTGGAAAACAGTCAAGTTGAATATCAATCTCCCATTATTGAAGTGGAAGTTAAGATTGATAACCATCCCATAGAAATTTTAATTGATTATGGAGCTAGCAATAGTTACATAAATGCTAACGTTGTTGAAATATTTTACTTGCAAAGGAGTAATGATAAGAAATCTCGGTTAGTTTAGTTAGCCATGGGAACTAAGAGGAAAATCAATGAATTGGTTAAAGATTGTCGATTAGACATGAATGGGCTCAGTACAAAGGTAGATGTAAACATCATACCATTGGGTTCATATGGTTGTTTAATTGGCATGGATCGGTTGGAAAGACACCATGTTGTCCTATATTGTTATAAAAATACAATCACGTGTCTTTATGAAGAACGGAAATAAGGAAAGGTTCAAGGCATTCCAAGAGTTGTAGTTATTACAGAAATTCCAGTTATGCAGTTGAAAAAGAGTTTTAAAAAGGGATGCCATGTTTTTGCAGCCCATATGGAAGAGGAAACCAAATATAGAGTAGAAAGCATTGAATACCATTCGGTATTAAAGGATTTTGAAGATGAATTTTGAGAAATACTAGGATTGCGACCAAAGAGATATATTGATTTCCCTATTGATTTGGTGCCGAGAGTTGTCCCAGGTTCCAAGACACCTTACAAAATGGGCACGCCGGAATTGAAAGAGTTGCATATGCAACTTGAAGAGTTGTTAAAGAAGGGGTATATATGCCCAAGTGTGTCACCTTGGGGATCCGTGGTTCTTTTTGTGAAGAAGAATGATGGAACCTTAAGGATGTGTATTTATTTCAAGCAGTTGAATAAAGTCATAATAAAGAACAAATATCCTTTGCTAAGAATTGATGATTTGTTTGATCAACTGAAAGGTGCAAGGATATTTTCCAAGATTTACTTGAGATCAGGTTATCATCAAGTAAGGATAAAAGAAGAAGATATCATCAAGACAACATTCAGTACAATATATGG
>SNQJ01S0008530.1:64872-90537 GCA_010110895.2 Picea sitchensis
CATATTCACATGCATGTGGGGGACCTTTGCCTATAGATTTTTTCCATTTGGTTTATGCAATGCCCCTGCCACATTTCAAAGAGCAATATTGGGTATTTTTTATGATTTAATTGATGAATGTGTAGAAATCTATATGGATGATTGCTCTGTCTACGACTATACTTTTAAAGAAGCACTTGATAATTTGGAAAAAGATTTGATTAGATGTTGGGAACCTTGCCTTGCTTTAAGTAATGAAAAATCCAGGATGTTATCAAAAGAAGGTATTGTTCTTCCCTGGATGGGGTGTTAGTGGTTTCCCCGTGGCGGTTGATGGGAACGAACACACCACACCACAGCACGGAGCCACGTGACGGGCCCGTGCTGCAGTACCATGCCGTCCCGGGAAAGTAATGGCATTTATATGCCGCATTATGGTTGAAGCAAGGGGCATTTACGCCACCTTCTTCTCCCACGCAGCTTGTATAATGGCTTGGCTCGTCAGTTTGGGCATTTCACCTTGTAAGCGCTCGGAAGGGCTCCCCCCTTCACGAAGCAAACTACACCAGGCGTGCTCAGAGGCTATCTACATCGTCTTTCTGCAACACCAGTCCAACCCTGTTCCGCCCTACTCACCTTCACACATGAAACAAAGGCTAAGAGGAAAGCCGAAGCGGGGCTCACCCTGGAAGCCCCGCAGACCCCCGGTCTCGCCTGCGGCCTCCCCGGCGACCTGTTCTTCCTCCCTCCCTCAAAGCCTGTCCCCAGCTGCCACCCCGCCGCCTCTGCAATCCTTGCACTTTCGCTCCGCGATAACCTCGCCACCTTCGCAGTCTTCGCTTTTACATTCCTTGGCTACCATCCCGCGAGGGTCGACCCCGACTCCACGTTCTCCTCAGGACCCCTGGATGCATTTCATGGCGACAATGTCCTTCCCCAGATCCTCGAGCACCTGGAGGAGTGCACCAGCGGCTTTGGGAGAGTCCAAGCGAGCGCGTCTCCTCCCTGCGGGCCACCTCGACAGTGAGAACTTCAAAGAGCGATTGGGCATTCTGTATGATTTAGTCTTTGAGCTCAGGAGGGAGATGGCGGACCTCAAGTTTCGACTGCAGGCCACAGAGGACAATGTAGCCACCTTTCTTCATATCCTTTCAACTATGAAGTCGGAGCTCTCCTCAGACCCAGTTGGCTCTTCTCCGAGGGAGGCCCCTGACATTGAGTTGGATAGCATGCGGCGACAAGCGGAAAGACAGAAGGAAGCGGAACGTAGCGGCCCAGTTGAGGACGAGGAGCATGTGGAGTGAAAGGAACAACGTCGGGATGACCAGCCGACCAACTTCGAGACAGAACCATGGATAGAGGACCTCCGAGCCATGTGGATTGGATATTAGACAGGTGTTTAGATTTCTTTTTGCTGAACATATAGTTCCTTTAGGCTCCTAGTCTAGAGGCAGATAGTAGGGTCTTTGTATGTTTTCTGAACCAGCAACTTTCTCAGACTTGTGAATTGGGGGCTGGCTGGACTGGTTTCCCCTCTGTTGGGGAAGTCCAGCAATTATAGCCAGTATCTCACTGTATTTTGGCAACTCTTTTCAGCCATAGCAGGCACTAAATATAATATATACTTCTTACTTAAAAAAAAAAAAAAAAAGGTATTGTTCTTGGGCATCACATTTCTAGTGCAGGTATCAAGGTAAACCCCACTAAAATCAAAGTTGTCATGGATCGTCCAGCACCACAACACAAAAGGAGGTAAGAATTTTTTTGGGTCATGTAAGTTATTATAGAAGATTCATTGAAAATTTTGCAAAGGTTATAGCACCAATGTTCAAATTTCTTATTAAAGATAATGATTTTGTATGGGACTCATAGTGTCAAAATGCCTTTGAGGACTTAAAAGGAAAACTCTCCACAACACCAGTACTTAGGGGTTCCAACCGGTCCCTCCCCTTTCACATTAGTACAGATGCTTCAAATACAGCCCTCATAGTTGTTTCAGGGAAAAAACAAGATCAACTATCCTATGTTATATATTTCATAAGAAAAAAGTTATCACCAGCTTAGCTCAATTAAATCATTACCGAAAAGGAATCCCTAGTTGTTGTATATGCCATAAATAAACTCGGACATTATATAATAGGTTACGAAGTCTTTATTCACACAGACCAATCTACCATTAAATTATTGATGAATAGATCAATCACCAATGGCAGAATCACTAGATTATTGTTATTACTACAAGAGTTTAACATCAATGTAATATATAGGCCTAGGAAGGAAAATCTTGTTCCAGATTTCCTCTCTAGAATCCAGAATGGAAGTGAAAATGATCTCATAGATGATAGTTTTATGGACAAACATCTATTTTCTATTTCTATTAGCTCTCCTTGGTTCGTAGATATAGCAAATTACTTGGCTACAAGAAAATTGCCAGAATACCTTTCTTCATGACAAAAACAACAAATTGTCAAGCTCAATGCCAATTATTCATGGATTGGAAATGACCTCTTCCATACCGGACCAGATTTGATCATTAGAAGATGTGTACAGGAGGATGAGATGTTCGACATTTTTTAATATTATCATGATGGCCCATGTGGGGGTCACTTTGTTGATAAGAGGACGGCCTACAAAGTACTTCATCAAGGGTACTATTGGTCAACGCTCTTCAAGGATGCTAAAATATATGTAACAAGTTGCAACAGTTGCCAAAGGATGGGGAGGCAGGTACAAGATGACAAAATTCCCCTATAGACATGGGTATTGATTGAGCCCTTCGAAAGATGGGCTCTAAACTTCGTAGGACCAATCTCTCTTGCATCAAGAAAGAAAATGTTTATCTTAGTTTGTATAGATTATGTAACCAAATGGGTAGAAGAAAATTCTCTCTATCAATCTAGTGAAAAATATGTTGTTGATTTTCTTTATGAAGATATTTTTACCCGTTTGGGTGTTCCAAGAGAGATTGTAACAGATCATGGAGCATAGTTCAAATCGAATTTCGTGCAATCTCTTGTCCAACAGTACTGGATAAAGCATCACAAATCATCGCCATATCACCCAGAGGCTAATGGGAAAGTTAAATCCAAAAACTAAGTGTTGGAAGCTATTCTAACTAAAATAGTACAACTGCATCACAAATATTGGGCAGATAGACTTTTGGAGGAAATTTAGACCTATAAGAATGCATAGAAAACCACCACATGGTTCACACCTTATGCGTTGGTCTATGGAAAGCAAGTTCTCCTTCCCATCGAGTTTCAAGTCAGAACCTTCACAACAATAATGCAAATGGGCATAGATTTGTCAAAGGCTCAACAACAAAGAGTGGCTCAGCTGAATGAGTTGGATGAAATCTGACAGGGTTCCATTAAACACACTATCCTTGTCCAAGAACAACTATCTACGTGGCATGAAAATTTTATTTAAAAGAAGCACTTCAAGCCTGGTGGTTGGGCCCTCCTCTTCGATTCCATATTCAAAAACTTCAAGGGTAAGATCACTACATGATGGTTGGGGCCCTATGAAGTGGAGACTATCTTCGACAATGGTTCGATGAGAATTAAAACAATATATGAAGAACGGGTTTCTTTTGTGGTAAGCGGTCATAGGCTGATATTGTATCACAAGCCCATGTCCAAAAAAAAGTGTGTTCATGACATATTAAAGTAGTCGAAAATGGAGGTGATTAGTATGGAGTCTCCTTCTCCCTCTTCCACTTGTATCTTGGGTTTCTTCCAGCTTTTGGATGTTGTACATATTTATATAACAAAAAGAAAAAAAAATATAATATATATATAACAAAAAAATTATTAAAAAAAAATTATAACAGTAAAAGAAAAAAGTCAAGAGAAATAAACAAACTAGTTAAGAAAACCAACTTGCTGACGTAACTAGACATGGGCTGGATTGAAAACTAACTTGCTTTTTGGCTAGCTCATAATAAATCTTGCATTCAATTGTTGGCTCTACCATGTATTCTTCAAATCATTATGTTTACATTCATGATAGATGATGGGGGATTCATTAAGGCCCTCATTTTGACAACTTTGCCTCCATCGACTTCAACACATCATCTGGGGTTCAAAATTAGAACTTTTTTTTATGATACCTAGAGGCTTTCATACATCAATGGTAGGTTCTCTCATTGATGACAGTGGTGATTCATTAATGCCTCATGTTTTTCAGATCTTTGCAAGACACTTGACATCAACTCATCTATTCATGCCCAGCAAGATGTACTAGTTGTACCTTGACTCTCATAGGCATCAATGGTGAATATTCTTGCATTGGTTAAGAACATTCATCATTGAATGGTAATCCAATGACTTCCCTCCAAGTTCGATTCCAACAAATATTGCACATGGATGAAATTGTGTCTGGATTTGGGTTTTCAATGAAGATTATTTGGTTATGTTCCTGACGACAGTCTACAATTTCCAATGTGAATAAAAAGGGAATTGGACACAAGGTAGTTAGATCAGGTCTGTTTGTTTCAAAAAGAGGGGTTTATATATTTCCTCGTCAACCTTTGTTGGGGGATCATATCTTTTCCTCGTTATAGAGATTGAGACATGGTCTTATTTTGGCTATCGACCTCCCTATTTCATCGTTATCTCTGCATCGGGACATCATTATCCACTCTTCTTCAATGGAATATGTACCTAGGTGGAAAATCAACCACCAACACTTCTCTATCCTTCCTTGATTTATAGTTTTAGATATGAGCACTTTTAATAAGATCAGAATTTCTTTTATTATTTTTTTGATTTTGAGCATGGATGGATGTTGGATTTTACTCATTTTATTTCAGAACAATATTCTACAACAAAGTATTCAAAAAAATAGCCTATCTAAAATCTAGTACTTTTGGTACCTATACTAGTGGATTTTCAGATTTCTTGGTTATTCTGGTACAAGAATCCCAAAGTAGGTACCAAAAGGTTGTAGCTGCATTTTTTTAATTATTGAGCAAGTTTTAAAATGGCAAGCCTTTCCTCTCTAGTTCAAGGCACCTATAGCATCATATTTGACAACAACATCAGACTCCACAACCTCCCTATATCAACTCAAACCATGCACACATGTTTGTAAGTATGGGTAATAAACATTCTGGGCTAAAATGCTTTTAAATTGTGATTCATTTATTAAGAACGAAGGATATTATTAAGCAACTCTCAAATACTTGTTAATCTTATTCTTGTTTTCCTTAATCCATATCCATACCACTTTGATTTTAATTATTCATTAGCTATATCCCATTATCCTATGCTCATACTCTTACATCCTAAAACCATATGTTATATTTATCACATCTTATCCTCATATATTATGTCTTTGTATCCTCAAACATTATACTTATATATCACCCTCCGCACCTTATATCCATATCTTATATCCCTTATCATTTACATCCCAGTCACTTCACTTGGAATCTTGTCTGATTATTAATGGTCCCATCATTTTCCACTATGGTTCATTTCCTATACTCTAATCTCACTAAGCCCTCCATAAGCCAATATAATTGTTCTTGTACCAAATCACAACATTACTTAGTGAGTAGGTCGTCTAGAAATTGATCGTTGTGACTCATTTGGAATCACCAAACATATTTTGAACAAGCCAAGTTCATATTGTTCTCCAACCACAATGATTAGGCCCTCCATACCTCTATGTAATATGATTATTGACCATAAGCTTGACTTTGATCACTATAATATGGTGTGTTTTCTATAACCCTCAGTATGGAAGCCAAAAAAATTCTGACAGGTCAACTTTGTTTTAAAATATGGTCGTGGACCACCATGAACCAATGTCCAAACAATCCCTTAAGTCCATACCAGATTATCATGCAAGATGGAAAATGTTTAAGGAAGCAAGGTGGCACCATTTCTTTGCAAAGTTTTGGGGCTACAATGACTAGGTAACCTTAAAATTTTCCCAGAGATTCAACGACCGAATGGCTAGGGTTGGTAACTTGGAAATTGAGGTAATAGAAGAAACCCTAGCTAACACCATTGGTCTCCCTAGAACAGGGGAGAAATGATTTAATAAATTGCCACCTGGAAAGGAGGTTTGAAATCGGTTCCTAAGGCCGGAGCACCATAACGTAAATTGGGCGAAGGGGATACCAAGGATGAGGCTCGTGGATGAATGGATGACTCCATTGGTGATTTTATAGAGGTTTTTAACTTGTGAAGGAAGGTATGCTCTCACCTGTCAGTACCATATCAGAATCTTGTTACATTTTGAATCCAATGTACAGTTAAATTTTCCTTATTATATTTGGAGAAGTTTAGGAAAAATGTCGACGTTAGTAAAGGGAAATAGTCGAAACCCTTATAAAATATTGTACCACCATGGTCTGGTAAAAATACTAATAGATGCAGAGTTGTGTAAGAAGAATGACACTTAGGATAATTTTCTGAGGGGAAATTCATTTAATGTGCAAATTCATGGAGTTGTAGTAGAGGGTCGAGAAGAACCAAATGCGGACAATAAAAAATTGGTCTTGATGAAGAACTCGACTCTCCTAAATCTGAGGACTTCATCCATCCACCGAGGAAATCACTAACAACTAAGGTTGTGAAAGAAACTATAGGCAAGAAGCCATTGGTTACAGTTCACGGGATTACAAGGAATATGGCTAGACAAAGAAATACAGAAAATACCTTGCAAGGAGGAGATTTGCATAAGAAATAAAGCACTAAAAAAATTCCTACTCAACCACATTCTACAACAAAACAACAACCAATTTCCTTGGATAGCAATGAAGAGGATATTCAACCAATTGGTGAAATTTTTGAATCTGCTAAGAAATAGAGAGTGAAGGGTCGAACCCCTCTGGGAAAACCATCACCAAAACCAAGTAACAATAGAAATGATGACCCTAGTGGACAATATGTAGCATCAATAGGGCAGAAAAAAATTTCAATCCCTCAAGATGGAGAAAACGATGATGACAAGGTAATTGAATATGATCTCAAATATGCAAAGAAACACAAAGTTGGAACCTCAAGAACCTAGAGCATAGTTCTTCCCATACCTTCTGATAGTGATTTTGATGAACAAGATGGACCTAATATCTCATTCATCAAGTCTGTTGTTAGAGCACCAACAGAAATGAAGCTAAAAAGGAAGAATCGGAGAATTAAGAGGTTGAAACAAGAAGTGACATAGTTGTCTATCTTGAATAGGTACACAAACAAGGAAAATGAATAGTTGAAGATACAAATCAAGAAGTTCTAGGAGGAAACCAAAAATATCCAATCAGAGAACAGGAAAACTAACAGAAAGTTGCATAAAATGTTTGTCTCTAGGCAATCATCACAAAGAAGGAGTGACAGGATAGCAGTAGGGCTCTCCTAGCATTTGGGGAGAGCAAATTTCAATTTTGATTGGTTTTGTGGATGTTTTTTTTTTTGCATGAGGACATGCAAATGATCTGGTGTGGGGGAGATGTTGACCTTCTATTTTTCCATCACCCAAACACTTCTTTTTCTACTTATACTATGTTTTCATATCTAAAGATAGCCCTGATTTCATCAATTTACATGACTTCAAGCTTAAGACCCCTGTAACAAGTATTTTGAGGTATAGTTGTTTATTTTATCATGTTTCCTAAGTTCTTGATAGATTAATAGGGGTTTTTAGGCTATAAGTACTAATGAAGAATGGTATGCATGTTCATGTACCATTACAGTTGTTATGGTACCTTGGTTTCAAGATTCAAATATGTATGCGCGCCCAAATTGAGATTGGTCACATGGGTATTGGAGGATTGAGTGTCAGCATGGATTGTGACCTATTGTTTCATGCCCAAACCTTTCTTTGTCAACATGGACCTCCATTCAACAACCGGTCAGAAATTCCAATGCTCAGGATTATCGCGGAACCGAGATTCACAAAATTTGGGATGTTAGTTGTATGCAGCCAACGTCATATGAATAACAATGATATCAAACATTGATTTGTTCATTACCCGGTTTGTAGAGATGGTTAGAAAGAATTGAAATCAGTTCGATCTTATTATTTATGTAACTGTTTTTACCTCCTCACTCCATAAGAACAAGGAAGTCGATTATATCTTTGAAGCTCGGGACTTTTCTATATAATCTATCAAACTCTTAATCAAGGTTAGAGAGAATGTTGTTGTAACTTTGTAATTAGGAGATAAGCATATACCTTTTGTTTTGTATTATTGAACTATGTTCCATCCGAATGTAATGCAAACATTGTAACTTTTAAGTACTCTATTTTAATAAAAGCACAGATTTGGTTTATGGTATCTCTTTGTTCGTGATCTTTTGAGTTCTTTCAGCTCGTTACAAGGATTGGCAAGGGCCCACCTCTCCTAGGACGTTGAGCTAAGTGTACCAATACTTAGTGTAGTTTACTTACTAGTCTTGTTTTACATTGTATAAGTTAATTCATATTAACGTAATTAGTTTATGTGTGGTGTCATTGACAGTTAAAATACTTTGATTTAGTTTAACATGACTTGATCATTTCTGGCACTAATTTGTGTTCTAAAATGATATCAAAATTCATTTATACCAAGATTGCATCAATAACCTTAGAATTGATCTACCACTAGTGGCTTGCTTCATTTCTGTTCCATTATCTTTGTTTTGTTTCTCAAGGGACAATAGTAGATTTGCAAGATTGTTGTGATGTTTGTTTGCAATTATTCTTCCTTTTAAATGCACAGTAGAGTAAACTTTGTTTTTCCATTTTTAAGGATTCATTGTTGAACTCTCTAAGAGTTGATTAATCACCGACAAGGAAATGCATGAACGTTTAATATGAAAGAATGTGTTACAAAACTGTGTTGTGAGATTAAATTTGAGAGAGGGTTTGTATCATTGTTTTGAGTGCTCTGTGTAAATGAATGAATGTGTTTGACTCTTGTAACAATACTTATTAGAGTCACAATTGCACATGGATAATACCTCATAATGCAAAAGTGTTGAATCTACCATAAAATCTTGTTTTGTCGCACATACCAATTATACACATAGACTTGATGTTTATATTGTTACTTTTCAGCTGGTAAAATCCCCATTAGGTCTATGGAATTCATATCAGGTTATGAGTAACCTGTAGCAAACTTATTTAGAGTACCAGCCCAAGTGACAATTCATTGTTTTTTTTTACAAGAACTGAGAAATTTTATTATCAAAAAAGGACGTAGCCGGAACCACTGAGGGGTTACAAATTCTTTCAAAATTTGGGCCAATCCAAGGCCTCACTTAATCCACTACTGCAAGCTACTAATGATTGATTCAAATACTCAAATGAAAAATTCACAAAGAACAACCTTACTGAATATACTCAGAAAAAAACTCTGAGGATAAAAGTAAAGAGACGTTGCATCTAAATTAACCTATTGGGAAAGAGATCGACTTTTTGAGTGACTTGTGTGCTTGACTGTGTGTTACCATTGAATGAGATGTTACATGTTCTTTCTTATTGTTTCTGACAACCATCCAATCTTCAATTGTAGATGATGGAGCATTTGTGATGTCTATGTTGCATGTATTGCATTGATGTGATACTTCTTGTGTTTCTTGAACTGGCACCTCAACTTCAACAACATGATCAGCCTCGCATGAAAAAGACTGGGGGGATTGATGGATTCAAAGTCCCTTATTTGATGCCTTAGCTTCATCAACTTCATCTACCCAACTTACAAGATTAATGGAGTTGGGGTGAACTTTTCTTTCCTTACTCAAATCTAGAGAAGTTGAAACCTCTTTGAGCTTCCAAGGTATTTCTAGTGGCACGTTGGCTTTCTTGATAGTCTCATATGGGACCTTGACATCCTCTATTTTAGATTTTAAATCGTTTGATGGAGGATCTATATCTAGATAGTCCACAATGGGAGGAGGGACATTGGCTTTCAAAGGAGCCTCTATGGACTCCTCCTTGGGAGGGTCAACATCTGAAGAATCTTCCTTGGAAATAAGTTGATGATCAATGTGGGAGACAACCCAGCAAGTTGACTTACGTTTCTTTCGAAAATTCTTAGGACGTTCAGGGAATTGAGATGCCAAGTGTCCTATTTCAAAACAAGATCGGCATCGTAAACAATTTTTTTTATAATCCATCTTTTGAGTCCACGAATAGTTATCCCCTATCAAGATGATTTTGGGCAGAAACCCTTTGTTGAAATCCATTTCTACACAAATCTGAGCATACATGCAGATGTTGTAGTTTTATGATTTAGGTCTTCTAAAATGAAACCTTCCTAAGGAATTATCGATGACCTCGAGAGAGGATAAGCCCCAAAAATGCAGAGGAAGATTTGGGAGCATAACCCAAAAAGGAGCAGAAGATAATGAATATTTCTATGGATCAAATGAAGGAGACCAAGGCTTCATACATAAACCGCAACTAGCCCAGAACCAGGGGTCGGAGCTAAAGATCAAATATTTATCATCTTGAAGATCATAAATGAAAAACCCTTGAGCATAGGGGTGAATGAAAACATCACCTTTCAAAACCAACAACCAAGATATCGAAATCCATCCATGTATATTAACCAGACAAGGCCAGAGACCATTAAAATGGCAGATGAGCGTTGTGGAGATGAGACGAACTAATTTGGAAATAACATCCTTCCTCATATGGATGGAAGGAGCTGGAGCCTCTTGCACCAAACAAGATGGAGAAAAATTGTTCCTCTTGACCACATCACAGAAAGAGCTTCCATGAATAACAACGAAACTAGAAGACGAACCCTTAAGAAGGAAAAACGGTGGCCCAGTAGAGGATTTGAGGCTTGGAGAAGCATATATGAAGCTAGGAGTTGCTCCACTAGATGAAGGATCCATCATCATTGATGAAGGACCTGCAAACAAAATAGTTCTGAGGACGTAGAACAACCCCGAGCAGGATTGCAGGCGGCCAGGGATAAACCCTAGTTGTCGAGGCAAATGCGTGAAGAGGAAGCAACATTTATTTGTGTTGTTGTTGTCTCTCCTCAACAATATGCACTTTCATATATCCTCAGAGGATATATCCTTTTATTATCAATTGAACTTTCATGTATTTGCATCCAATCATATTTCACTGTTGGAATGAACATTATCCTTGTGAAGTGAAAGATTGCTTTCTGAGTTTGCAAAAAGGATCAAAATAGTAATTTAACAATTAGTTGTTTACTTGGATTTGGTTTTTTCTATTTCAGTTGCTTCGGGTTTGATGAATTGATTGGATTTTAGGGTGGATTGTTTGTCCTTCAAGACCATATAATAGTTTATACCTAGACCCTTTTGCCCGCACATATTGTTCTTACTGTTCATAAGTTTACGAACCAGGTTGACATAAGGTTTATTGGAAACAATTAATTAACCCAACAAAAGACCATGACCTGTATTTTCTACATACTTCAGCGACAAAATGCCTATTACTAACACAATTTGGAAGAAGGAATGGTCTTCCTTCAAACCCATATAGCCCGATGTATGTAAATTTCTATAAATACAAATTCCTTTTCCTTTAATAATATTTAAAGATTCCTATGAAACTCTCATTGATAGTGTTCCAGCGAGGATGCATTGAAACTCTTTAACAATTTTTTCTTGAACCTAACATAAATGGAAGGGTGCCTTGTGTTTCCGCAATATAGGATCATTTTCAACATCAACATTACCCCTTAAGAGTAATCCTTCAAATACATTACAATATGCAACAACCAATACCAAATGGGAGGTCATGAAAAAACTCTTTCTCTTTATATAGTTAGAGAGTTGATAAGATATCTCCTTTGAGATAATCTCATATCAGTCAAATATTACTTCCTTTTGAAAGGAGAAGCATAACACATATAAGACATACCTTGGAATGCAGGATGTGGATTCTCATACCATCGGTCATAAGAAAAGCCAAAAGAAATCACAAGATGGCTTAGATAGTAGGTTAATATCAACTTGAGTAGTATTGGTTGGCATTGTAGTAGATGACGCCAGAAAATCCTTTAAAAAATTCACACAACCACTTTGTGAATCTAAAAAGGAATCATCTTCAGAAAGTTGGAGGACTTTTTCGAGGTAGGCAATTGAAGCATCCTTCTAACTATATTTGGAGTCGGTAGAACATAGTTATTTCCTTCTGCAAGAACTGGAATCAATCTGCACTTTTAATTGAATATACTTGCACACAAAGAAACTATTTATTTGAAGTCAAAAGCTTCAAGCATGTAACTGGTCTTTACTAGACCAGTTTTCCAAATCTTACTAGCAAGATTTTTCTCATGAGAGAGGCTTAAATACCACTGATATGCAGTTGACCAATCGAAATACTTATTCTAACGAGTGAGAGAATTGATGGTGTCTCCATAGAATGGTTACTTTCTTCTTCTTGCTGCCATATTTCCCACTTCTTTCAATATGATTTGATATACATGAAGGTTATAAATATGGGTTATAGAGCTTACACTGTTTAAATTCCTAATTCATAAATAATCCTTAATGAGATATCCTTTCAATATGTAATATTTGTTTAGGAATGCACGTGAAGCATAAATAGAAATTATCCTTGATAATAAAGTGTTATGATCCAACACCTTAAAAAATGATAAAAATTCAATGAATACAATTGACTTCGAGGGGGAAACCTCCTTTACAATATATCCAATTCAGAATACAATATGAGATGACATAAGATTATCCTAAGACTAGATCTCATTTGTGTGTGTGTGTGTTATTATTATTATTGTGAGAGAGAGAGAGAGAGGGAGAGAGAGAGAGAGAGGGTACAATTATGATGAAAGTGTACAGTGAAGGGTTCTAAGTGACCTATACATATAACAATAGAAATGTAATAATTAAACATCTAGGGATTAATAAGGGGTTTTATACATAGAATAGGGATTTTTCTAGGGATTAACATGACACAACCCTTCAAACAAGTGTTTTATGCAACACCTTGTATAATCACAAGTGCTTCTGCAAGAATAACTCATCCTCCCATGTCACCTCTTACTGGTAGGTTATTCCATTTGATAAGGTTCTCTATGATTGGTCAATTTCAGTTATTTGAATCCATGTTTCAAGAGTTTTTAAGCTCTAGTATGATTCTCTCCTTCTTCATTAATCTACATTGAAATTAGTTGGATTGAGATCTTGTCGATGACCTTTTTAAAAAAACATGGAATATTGGATGTACGTGAATAGAGCAACTGTTTTGTAAGCCATACCTTCAATCCTTTGCAAAACCTTATATGGGACATAATATTTGGGTGCTAATTTATTGTCCTTCTTTGCTATGAGGACATATGTTTGTATAGTTGCTTAGACTTCAATACAAATCCCCATGATTCCATTTCATATTGATATTTGACATGTTGTCATTTCATCTATTTTGTTCCATAACCATATTTGGCACTTCCAATAGTTTGAGAACCTCTTTTTGGTTCCCTATGTGGTCCTCCTTTACTTGAACCTTTCTATTCCCTTTCAAGCACTAGTACATATGACCAAATTTACAACAATTTTTCATTGAAATGTGCCACACTTATCTGTAGCAATTTCCACGAAAGCCGAGTTTTTGTTTCATCGGAATAATTTAAAATGCAGCTCTACTCAGCTGTTGATCAGTGTCGTGAAACATGCTTGAAATTATCTCTCCACGTATCACCACCTTCAAGTTTGGTTAAACCTGTGCATTATCGCAATTACGACGAAACCTCTTCGCAAGTAGAATGGTTTCTTCAAGTGTGATTACAAGCAGAAATTTTGTGTGCAGTTGTGGCGAAATTTTTGACAAGAGTTAAAACTACTTGTGGGATGTTGTATGTGCTTGTGAAAAACATGGCAACTAGAGCCGGATACTGCGGCAATAGCAGCGATATTGATTCATCAGACCAAAGTTCACGGCCAGAGATGTTGTATGTCTGACGAAACACAGTGGCAACTTGCGGCCGAGAAAGTTGGTCATTTATTGCCATCGAGGCGGTAATGCAATTTTTTTTAGAAGGCGATGGCATTGGTTTAAAAAAAAATTACCACGAGATATGTTATTACCATATTACATTTGTAATATGGTATGCCATATATTACATTGTAATATGGCATTATTGTATTACAATGTAATATGGTTTTACCTTATTACATTGTAATATGGGATTACCATAATACATTGTAATATTGTAATGCCATGTCTGATAATATAAGGATAATACATTATTACATTTGTGTGTATGGTGATGCCATATTAACCCCTGGTGTGGTACTGTGCTTGGAAATGTGATGGTGCGTCACAATATACCCCAAATGAGATAAAGGGAATTGTACATCATGGTTTGGGCATTTGAGTATAATAAAATGTGATAAAATATGTATGCATTAGGTTTGGGCATTTGGAGGTATCTTTTGGCATTTTTGGAAGTATAGGCATTGAGTATCACCGCAACATTTGAGTATAGGCATTGAAATTATCCTACAACGACGTTCATTGAAATCAAGTTGTATATGATAAATATGCAAAGGCCATTGGTTCGGTTTCAGCAGGATATGGCGACGTGCATGGCTCTAAAGGGTTAGGCTCTTGTTGCTGAGGAGAGGGTTGCCTGCATCTGTGGGTGCGTGAGTGGTTTGAGCCTTTACCAAGGCATGTATATATGCAGGTCTGGGTGTTTTGAGGATTGTAGTTTTGAAGGGGGATTAAAGTATAAAATTTCATAATTTTGTTGTTAGAAAGGAGAGCCACAAGAATAAGCTCATGTGGGAGCTTGAAGCTAGAAAGTGATATACATTTTAGAGTAAACAAAGAGTATAAAACTACCATATTATTTAGTTTTTTATACCATGTTGAATCATGAAAACAATATGTAATTATATTTTTCACTCATGTAAAGGTGCATTTGGAATATCTACATTTTATCATGTGTAGTATAATAGATTCTCAAGATACCTAGATCCACATCTAGATGATAATGGATATAACTTGAAGAGAATTATATCCTTTATTTAGAATTGCATGGTATCCCAAGTATATAAAATGATAATCTAGACATTTTGGATAGGAATGAATAAAAACTATTTGCTTGGATTGGTCTTACATGGGAAAATATTTCAATGTTTATGTGGATCATTTGAAGTTGTCTATGCCATCCTCATTAGAAGGAGAATTTAATGAAGAGACATTGGGTCCCAAAGTTGATGGGGATCATCAGCTTGAAAAGGGAAAAGGTCTACTCCTAATTGAATTCATATATTTGTACTGATGTCATGTAGGTTTGTGCAAGTGACAAAATTTCAATTGCATGTATATAAGGGTAGTTATCAACTCCTTCCTTGATAATAATAAGAGGAATATTACTAATATATTAGGAAGAGACTTGTGGATGTCACTTGCACAATTGTCTTCCTATTATATTAGTAATATTCTTCTTATTAATGAGGTCCAAAATTTTTGGTACATCTTGAATATGTTCAATATACAGGGAGTAGACTAATACACTCATTTCCAAGAATGAGCAATGAACAATCCAAGAACATGTTTATACAGGTGGCACACAGCATCCTGAGAGGTTGGCATCTACCACAGAGTGAGGTAGGGTTAGCAACATTATCTCTTATGGAAAGGATGGAGGATATAGAAAAAGGTAGATGGGAGGTTGTGTTGTTATAGTGGCAGTTCTGAAACCAAGAAAAGAGATTGATAACCAGCATGACATTGGAAAAATACATGAGTTGACATAAACCGACTAAAAGTAAACATATTTGAGAGAGAAGCAAGCTAAACTCCATATAGTGTTATCACAAGAATAAATTTAACATATAGCAACTTGGAGGTAAGGTGAGAGTAAAAAATGACATTCATTGTTATAGGATTTATATAGTCATTAAGGCGCCATACAATAGTCAGAAACCTGTATGAGTTCCATGTGACATACAATAATCTGTTGAGTGTGAGAATAATAGGCATCTTAAACTAGTAATATAGTCATCAAAAACACAAAAACAACACATGGTAGCTAATTTGGTGCATCAATGGGGTGGCATGCATCAATGGAATTGTTTTATGCAGGCATGGGAGGCAGCACATGCATCAGCACAAGTTCAATGCAGTGGGGTGAAAATGCCAATGGTGGGAGTGGAGGAGAGGATCAAAGAGGAATATGATGTCTGTTGGGAGGGGCTCCATGGTTGCAAATATGGAATGTGACCATTAAGGGGAATCTTTGAAAACTGACAAAGAGTGATAGTTATTCCTAACTAGGTAGAGATTATCTCAAGAAGTGGGTCTTTCTTGAGATACGATGTGTGACCAAATGTAAGAAATGGAGAAAAGGGGTGTGGGAAGAAAGAAAGAATGGAGGAGAGCTGGCAATGCTTTCACAAGCATTTTGAGAGGAAAAGGAGGTGTGTGGGATCATGCGGAACGCTATGGGATGAGGAATAGACAAAGGAAGAGAACTAGATAATGTGGGTTCTACCATGTAGAAGTGGCTGGGTGATAGTAATGGGAGTCTAAGCTGGCCCAAAAGTAGCTCCCAATAGGAACAATGGACATCTTATAGAACATTTCATTGTTGTTCATGTGCTATGTTCAAGAGTAGTAAATTAGAGTAATCAAGGTGAGATACATAGCATTCAATAATCTCTTGAAAATCCCTATGACAAGGGTGGCTCCACAATGTTTATTAATGAGGAGATGGAGTTCAGTCCTGTTGTGCTATTTTGGTAGGGAGTTGAGGGGTGGTGGAATGGTTGTTTTTGGGGTTGCAGTTGTCCCAGGGATACATATGGTGGCAAGTTGGTCTTTGATCTAACAGTTGTGAATTGAGACTTAGAGAGGAATAGAATTTCATTAAGTCTCATTATGATTAATGAGGGATCTTTTCAATAGAGTTTGTAATGGGGACTATTTTTTGTTGGGGAGAAGTGTCCAAATATTAGTGGTGTACCCTAGGATCATCAAAGGGATTTCTCATCTATGCTGAAGTTTAGATGTGAATTATTATTATAAGAATAAGCATTTTGCTTGTAGTAGTAGTGTCCTTTAGAGCCTTATAATACTTGCACTAACATGTGGGATGAGAGGAGGGTCTAGATTGTGGGATTAGCTTCATGCATTGTTTACTAGCAAAATTAGTATTTGGACTAGGGATAGAAATAAGGTTGGGATTATGGAAATGAATAGAAGTGAGGGATCTTTTCTAATTTATTTTCCACAATGAGGATATGGATGCAATAGGAGCTTTGTATATGAGGGGTTCTCTAAAATAGTTATAACTTCTTTATAAAAAAAACTACAAGTAAACCAAAATTATATTTAAAATATCTACAAATAAACCAAAACCTACATGGAACTTGGCATATATATCCAATATCTACATATTCATGAGGATTGTGAACTTTACTAGTATAAAGCCTACTTTAAAAACGTCAAAACCCTTACCTTTCATTGTTCTTTCAGGGATCCATTAGCCCATACAACAGTAAAGAGTTGTCCATGAGATACATTTCAATCACCAAGACCTTCTTGAATCATAGAGACAAATTTTTTATATGAGTAAATAATTTATAATAGAAAATAAGCATGCATTTAATTTATTTAAAATACTCTAGAAAAAATTAAGTTGTCACATACATTAATGAGCTTCTCTTTATTTTAAGAATAGGTTATTCTCTTTGCTAAGCAGAGACCCAACCAGAGGTGGAAGCTCATGTGCCCCTCACATCACTCTCGTTCCCATACCAACAAATGATTTTCTCTACACTTAGAAAACATATATACATTAATACATAACTAGGATAGTCATCAAAACATATGAACATAAACATTGATAAAGATCAAAAAGCAGGTCATGAATTTATACATCTAATTTTCTTTGATTTACATTTTTTAACATTCATAAGCGTGGTGGGATATGTATCCAAGACATTGTATTCGTGTGTGCCTGTCCTTCATGTTTGTGTCACTTTCAGGTACCATACTTAATGCGTCAGAAAAGTTATCAGCATCTATTCTGGGATGTGAGCTGGGTCGCAAAATGATCCATATATAGATATGTTGAAATATAAGTGAAATAACTAATTCATTGTTTGGTCTTATTCTGATGTCGCTCTTTACTTGTCTCTGTGGCGGAATGGGTTGGTGCGTTAATTTCACCCCAATCCTTGGACATCTCGCATTTCACCTTCATGAGCTACATGCTCTTCAATTTTGAAGATAATATATAAGTATAATCCAGGAAATAAATATCTACAATCAGGGTAAATATTTCTAATTATGAAGCATACATACTAGAATGGGTGCCTCTGCTCTACACTATCTTTGGACATGTGGACCCTAATTGTATGGCACGGTGTTTGCTGAATACCGCCTGATTCACTACTCACAGTATGCTTGTTATGAAAACAAATATAAATGCAGATTAAGGGTGATATAATAAAATATGAAAAGACTTTCCAAGCATGCTGTGTGGTTTTCCTTATTCATTTGATTTACTTTCGTGGCTGGGGAGATAGGGGTGCATTTGAAGCTTATATTCAGTGACTGAGCCATTAGCTGTGTGGCAAGGGTCAGGGTCTCCTGTTGGGCTGAAATGTCAAACATATTTAAGCACATGATACATAAACACCATTAAAATGCCAATGTAAAGAGCATATGTTGTTCACTTCATTAGATAGATATTAACCTGGGTTAGTCGATCTTGCTATTAGGACTTTGGGTTTTCCATTAGCCACCTTGGCCTGGATTTATGCTAGTGGAGTGTTTTTTCCATTACATTGTGCTGTTTGCTTTTGGATGGTATGCGGTAGCCCTACATGTGGATTTTTGGAAAGGTGGATAGAGTTGTTGCTTGAAATGGGAGAAGAGCATGAGTAACAAAGCTGTTTTAACTGTGTGTGTTTGTTGTGCTTTGCTTGGGCTGGCTGGGTGGTTGTCGTCCTTGTTTTTTGAAACAAGTTCTCCTTTGCATCCTTGATTAGCGCCTTCCACTCTTTCTAAGGAACCATGGGAGGGCTTTCGTTAATGGTCTTTTTGCAATTTATCCCTATATTGGGGCCTGGTGTATTTTAAATTCTCGTCGGCTACTTTGTAACCACTTTCTTGTTGAGGTG
Source organism: Picea sitchensis (assembly GCA_010110895.2). NCBI lineage: Eukaryota > Viridiplantae > Streptophyta > Pinopsida > Pinales > Pinaceae > Picea > Picea sitchensis. The sequence continues at coordinate 83,931 of SNQJ01S0008530.1, forward strand.
TTGCTTGAGAGAAAGTTTACCATGTGATCTATTAAGTCACCTTTCTTTTTGCTATCTTGGCCATTCCACCATGTGTGTCTTGTGAATGGTGGGACCCAACATTTCAATGATTTGTCATGTAGTTTCTATAGAAAACATTATTTCTATGATAACATGTTATCCATTAATCGATTAATAATCTCAACAAATGTCCATTTCAATTTCATTAAAAAATGAATCAATTAATGGAACAATTACCTACAATCTTTTGGTGTTGGAATGCATCGTCATACAGAAAGGTGACATCTAGTGATCCTATTATTTTAATTCATTCTGATCCATACATAATAGTATCATGTGCACCTAAACAATGTTCCTCTCCGAATTCATCACGTGGAGTCCCAGACTCCAAGCTCATCATGCTACAGCAGCATGTAGGTCAGCCAGTCAAATCACCATCATCAATATGAATTTAGAACCTCAGGAGAGCTCAAAAGCCTCACTTGCACTTTACTATGATGACCTTTTTTTTTGCATTGGAACATCAATGCTACCTATATGGAGTTACACCGAGATCTACAAGTTCCCACAAGTTTAAAACTCCCTACAAACATAAAACTTTTCTTTATCCCAGGATCATATGCAAAATATAAAACTAAAAAAGCGGATATGAAATTATCATAGCTAAAACATATAAAGATACCACTTACCCCATAATTCATTGTGTAGTTTGTAGCTCTACAATTCTTTCCACAATCCTCTACGTGTCAGGGGTCTTTAGCTAATCAAACCTAGATATTCCATGTTAGTCTTCTTCAAGGCCTTCATTACAATTGTCATTAGGTTTGTCGAATAATATATTTAATCCTCATCAATATCCTCATGGGAGCTGAGCCGATGTTACAATAAATCAATCAACAAAATTTATGAAATTCACCTCAACGTAAAAAAGAAGGAAATATTGCATTAATATGGAAAAACAATAACAAATTCATAAATTTAGTTGTTGTAGAAGTTGTTATTGTATTTAACATTACTGCAATATTTCATTTTAATGTTACAGGTGATTTTCCACAGTCACCCTGGAGAGAGATGCTGGAGTGAAACTGGACCGTTCACCACAGGCCGAAATTGACACAATAAATCAATCAACAAAAGTTATGAAATTCACAGCTAACATTTAAAATAAAATATTAAGTATATCGAATAGTCATGTATAAATAATGAAATAATGAAATTCGAGAATTTAGTTGTTATGATCATAAGTTGTTATTGTATTGCTTATTTACTTGGTGAAATACTGCGAGGTTGCACTCACGATCATAGAAGTCGCCAATGGGTTGAAACTCGGGACCGCACATTCACTTACTGGGCCGGTTGACACAATGGAATCAATCAGCAAAGTTGGAAATTCACGTGACATTTAAAGTAAGAATGTTGAATTATTAATGGGAAAATAGTAGATTTCCGGAAATTTGGTTGTGGTCATGGTTGTTATTGTGTGTTTGGCATTTTGCACGGTGAGGGCTGGCGGTTGCGGTCGCCTGGAGAAGTTCTTGATTGTTTCTACCACGGTCACCACAGACGGATGTTATTACAACAAATCAATCAATAAAGTTAGGAAATTCGTGACGTTGAAGTGATGGTATTTGCGTTGTAAAATTTGTGTGGGGAAAGATTAAAATGTGGAATTTGGTTGTTTGTGGTCATGGTTTTTCGCGTGTTTGGCGTTTGCCTGGTGAGGCCTTTGGTTGCTTGCCACCTCGCGGGTGGAGGATGTGTCGTTGATTTTTCTACCCGCGATTCTTTGGGCCGGATGTTGACCACGATGATCAATCCAGTAAAGAGTTAAGAATTCACGTGACATCCAAGAAAGTAAGAATGTTAATATGGAAAGAGTAATGAAAATGAGAGTTTGGTTTGGTCGTAGTTTGCAGTTATTGTTTGGCGTTTTGCCTGGTGAGGAGTTTGGTTGCGGTCATGCAGATGTATGCGGTTGAGTTTTCTGCGATCCTTGCGGATGGGGATGTTGGGGCCTGCAATAGAGTCAATCAATAAAAGTTGAAATTGGCACATTAAGAAAGAGTAAATGTGCGGTAATAATAGAAAAAAAATGAAATTTGTGAAATTTGGTTGTTGTAGTCATGAGTTGTTAATGTATTTAACATTTTGCACGGTGAGAATGCTAGCAGGTGCCTTTCCCTTGATCATCTGTCAATTTAGTTGTAGTTGATTAGCAACTCTTCACACGGAACTATTGTTTTCATTTACTTTTACGCATGCAAATATACGATTTTCTTTGTGTGCCTCAAATATGCAATTAGGTTTCTTAGTTGTTTCCAGTGGTCATGTACTGTTGCATAGAGCCATGATGTTTCTAGTGACTTTTGGCTTCTTCCATCAATATACATAGTTACTTACTTATTTTTATATTTATCTAGTAGTTGTATATAATTTGCGGCAACTCTGTATCTCCACATCACCTGCATTATATCGGACCAACATCAACCAAATACAATCATTGGTTGATGTTAGTCCGACATACTCCATCAATTCAATTATAATGCCATAGTCGACCTTTATGCCATCCATGGAAAATAACCCCCAATCCATGTAAGTACAAAGGAGCAATGCGATACATCCTCTACGCAAATCAGAAAAATCATGTCCACTTTAGAGTAGCTCCTTAGGGTGCCCATCATTGCACTAAGATATTTATACCTCAGAGGGCAACTCAATGTCACCTATGCTCATCATCATAATTACACAACCCTCGTTGGCAATAAAAAATTGCATCGCGGTCGCGAAATCTTTTCGTTACCTTTTCCAACCTGGTTGATCTAGAACCGGTAGATCTAGTACAACACATCTCACTTTCAAACTCTCTTACTATATCTTGATCATCACTCGGAGGATAAGATCCGATAGATATCTATTTGGGTGGTACCTACGCTCGTTAAAACAAGAAGATAATATATCGTGCCAATATACATTTTTAGTACCAACCCAGTTGCATATAGTTACAGTTGCATAAAAGTTGAAATTGCCACGCGAATCCGTCATATAGTTGCATAAAGTTGAAATTACCACACCAGTTGCATATGATTTGCAATATAGTTATATAGTTGCATAAGTTGCATATAGTTGCATATAGTCAGCATAGTTTTATATAGTTGCATAAGTTGCAATAAAGTTGCGTAAAGTTGCATAAGTTTACATATAGTTACAGAATTTGCATAGTTGCATATAGTTGCATATTTTATATAGTTGCATATACAATTATTGCAATATAGTTACTATATTTACAATATAGTTACATAAGTTACAATATAGTATAACATAGTTGCATATAGTTGCATTTAGTTGCATAAAGTTCATTATCACCCCTATCCATCATATATAGTTGCATATAGTTGCATAGTTGCATGAGTTGCATATAGTGGGAAGGGACCCTTGGATTGGTTGTGGGATAGGTTTGGAATTGTATGTGATGCAGCTCACAGATATGCAGCCAATCTGTGGTTCTTGGCTGTCTTTATTGATTTCAGTATGGGACAGAGATGGAAGCATGCGAGGAAGTTGCTTTTGGGGGTGGGGATGCAAATGTTGGAATGAAATTGCATTTATTGTAAAACTTAGAGCAATTCATTTTAGTATTAAAGATGAGGAGGATTGTTTTATCTAATAAAAATTCATTGAGTGATTACACTCCCAACATAGAATATAAGGTTTTATGTTCCAATGATCATGCTTATGGGGGTTGGTGTGGTTGGTGAGAGAGAGGGTGTGAAGTTTAGATGTCATTTAAAGACTCATATTTGCATGTGGTTGTTGCTTATTAATGGGCATTTTCATGGGAATCATGAAAGGTTACATGTTGTCTTGGGAGGTTGTCCTTTTGTTGCGAGAGTGGAGAGGTCAGACATGTCATGACGTGTTCTGTGTGATGTTAAATGTCTGGGAGGTGAAGAGAGGGTTTGGCTTGGGTTGGAAATGTTTGGGTTGGGGAGGTTTGTGTCTGGTGTGAAATGAGGAATGTAAAGGGGTTTGGGGGCTTGTCTTTGTTGTTATCTTGGGGTATGTGAAATACTGGAATGTTGGTGCGGGAAGAATCCGTCATAGTTGTTCGGTCGTTGGGCATGTGGCACAGTTGATCCGGGTGGGGATGGGCCTGATTGACAGTGGGGAGGAATGATGATGAGATTTGGGCTTGTTGCGTGGCTGTGGTTTTAGGCATATGTTCGAAAGGAGTTATATTGCATGGTTTTAGGGTTGGGATACAGTTTGCTTGTGGTGAATGGATCATCAAAGAAGAGGATATGGAAATGTTTCTAAATATACACATCTTCCTCTTTTTGAAAACTTCAATAGATGAACCATTGTTACTAGATCATGAGATTATATGATAGTTGTGTTAACATATAGAGAGAAAAAGGAAATTGGGTGAATTCTCATTTCCATCATTGATAGTGAAAAAATGTAGCTCGTATTGGACTTGGTAGACTAACTTCAAGATCATTTCTCTCATGGCCTATGAGACATGATAAAAATATATGGATATTTTTTTTTATGTATTTTAGGCCCCATCCTCTCTCTAAATTTGACCTTGTTATCAACTCTCATTTTACCAATAGAATATTATTATAGTTCTCTTTCCATGACCATAGATAGTGAAAGCTTAGGGATTCAAACTTCTTTAACATCAAGACAATGATAAACACTAGAGTGACCCAATATACTGAGATTGATTCCAAAACACCTTTTATACGAATCACCCTTCTAGCATGAGAGATCCATTTGTTGTACCAATGATCTACTCTTGTTTTCAGCCCATCAAGGAGACACAACCAATGTTTGCATTGGTATTCATTTTCTTTTAGCATGAACTACATGTATATAAAACAACCATCATTTTGCACTACAATGAAAGGGAGGAACTTCAAGATCATTTCTCTCATGGCCTCTGAGACATGATAAAAGTATATGTATGAATTTTGAGAATTTATGTCCATTCCAATGGAGGAGGAAAAAAACTTTAGAATGCGATCTAGACACTTTGTGTTTTGAGTCATAGCAGTTCCAAACAAGAGTATACAATGAACAAATAAGATATGAGACAAATATTATATTAGCATAGATATTCGCATATTTGTAGTTCCTAGATTGAATTTCATGGTGAATATGCTTGCTTAGGCCATTATAAACTATAATAAAAAGTGGAGAGGAGAGAGGGAAACCTAGACAAAAGCCTCAGTAAGGAAGAAATAAAGACAAAGCAGATCCATTTACAAGGACAAAGAAGTAGACTGATTTATAGCATTCTTACAACTAGTTTATGAAGAGACCTGAAAAACCCACTTGGGTAAGGATAAGACACGAGAAAATACAATTTAACCAATCAAAAACATTTGGTAGGTCAAGTTTGAGCATAAATGCATGTCTAGCATTTTTTTTGATAGTGTACAAGGCTCCTTAGGATATACCTACAATGTCATGAATGTTGCAATCATCTATGAACCCAAATTGCTCCATGTTAATATGCTAGGAGAGATGGGGCTTGAGTATGCATGAAATGGTTTTGGCTATGATTTTGTAAACACAAGTACATAGGGAAATGTGACAATATTGCTCAAAACCATCTGGCTCCTGCTCTTTTGGAATATTTTCTATAAAATTGGCATTAAAAGGGGAGTGTATCTTACCTACCTCTTTGGATTCTTTGTTTATTTCCAATAAGGTCATTTTCCAACATCAATCCACCCATTATATAAATAAGTTATACTCATAATATGCCAAATGTTTTCCCGTGGAGGTTCAAAGTAAACCTTCTTATATGCTAAACCCAAAAAAAATTATTTGTTTTAAACCCACACATTGAGTGCCTTCCCAGTATTTTACTTTCCAAATGGCATTGGATGTCTTCCTAGCCTATTCTTGTTAGTGAAACAATTTAGTGTTGTTATTCCCCTTGATAAGCCATAGAGCTCTACTCCTCATCATTCATTGGCCTCCTACCATGCTATGATCTTTATCTTTTCTTTTTGAAGAATATTATGCTCCAATAATACCTCCTCATTAATCCCTACATCCATATATGTCCCATGTAGCTTTGAGATATTTCCCTCTATAAACACTAGGGCCTCGTTACGTGGGAAAGTATATCTATCCCAACCCATTGATAGGGATTTTACATTGTTGCAAATTTTTCTACAGCTTTACCATAGCATGGTTTAGGTCATCAATTGTGTAGGCTTCCTAGTTTTGAGTAATCATGGTTCTATACTCCTTGTAAGAGAACTAATGAGGATTGAACTTAAAGGGAACCAATAGTTTTTTATCCTTTGTAGCTATCTCCAGTTTGATGGGGTGGTGGTATAATTTTAATTCCTTCAAAACTATGGATTTGTATGAGGGGATATTCATGACCAGATCCTTCTTTATGAGGAATTAGTTCAACCTTGTACGTATCTCCTGAGTGTCACCCATCTTATTTGACCAAGTAGCCTATGGAACTAAAGGTTCAACATGTGACTATAAGTTGGGTATCTAATATCTTAAGGAAATAATTTGCTAGAGGACCGAGTCGAGAATGAGCACCCCATATTTTTTACTGATGAAATGTAAAATT
>SNQJ01S0008530.1:90547-114548 GCA_010110895.2 Picea sitchensis
GAATATGAAATGAGAAATTTCATATTGCAACCTTTGTTCAATGATATCAAAGGTATAATTTTGTTTTTTAATTCCATTTATTTTCAGCATATATTCAAAGAAAGGAATTATATTGCATATGGTTTTTCAAAGGTTGGGATATATTTGGCTTGTGGTGAATGGATCATCAAAGAATAGGATATGGAAATGTTTCTAAATATACACATCTTCCTTTTTTTGAAAACTTCAATAGATGAACCATTGTTACTGGATCATGATATTATAAGATAGTTGTGTTAACATATAGAGAAAAAATCTGGTAATTTCATTCCATCATCGATAGTGAAAAAATGCAGCTTGTATTGGAATTGGTAGACTAACTTCATCAATATTTGTGGCTTGGGAACTGTGGGACTTGTATCTACCATTTTCATATGACATTTAACCGATATTTGTATAACTAATTTCACATTTTTCTTGCAGAAGTTATAGAGACTCGGTCCCTCCTGATCTCTTTTGAGTAAATTATCCCATACGGGGAGTCTGTTGTGAAGGGAAATCCATGCAAAATTTTTGGCCTTGGGCAGTGTCCAAATCATCTAGAGACCACTCCATCACCATGGATTCCTTGCCTCCACATTCTACAATGAGAGGGTCTTATAACCCATTTTCACACTATACATGCCCTCTTATTGATTTTTTGTCCATACAAGATAGTATTCACTTTCATATAAGAAAATGGAAATGTTATCCAAGCCTGTCTATATAGATTCTAGTGCCCATGGAATTTCTCTTCCTATTAGAGCTTGACAACCATCTCATATAAACTAGGTTAGATGGTCCCCAATGGTATTACAACTTTACATAGTCACTTTCCAAAACAAGGATCCATCAATAAACCTCTGCAAAGAAGATCAATTCCACTCATAAAATTTCATAGGAAATATGTATTTTTTGTTAACATACTTTCCGCCACAACCCTCTTTTTTCATTTAGTTTCCAAATTCCTTTAGTTGTTAGGGATCTGAATTTTTTTATGTATTTTAGGCCCCATCCTCTCTCTAAATTTGACCTTGTTATCAGCTCTCATTTTACCAATAGAATATTATTATAGTTCTCTTTCCATGACCATAGATAGTGAAAGCATAGGGATTGAAACTTCTTTAACATCAAGACAATGATAAACACTAGAGTGACCCAATATATGAGATTGATTCCAAAACACCTTTTATAAGAATCACCCTTCTAGTATGAGAGATCCATTTGTTGTACCAATGATCTACTCTTGTTTTCAGCCCATCAAGGAGACACAACCAATGTTTGCATTGGTATTCATTTTCTTTTAGCATGAACTACATGTATATAAAACAACCATCATTTGCACTACAATGAAAGGGAGAAACTTCAAGATCTGGCCTAGAGACATGATAAATTATATGTATGAATTTTGGTATGGAATTTCCAATGGAGGAGGAAAAAACTTTAGAATGCGATCTAGACACTTTGTGTTTGAGTCGTAGCAGTTCCAAACAAGAGTATACAATGAACAAATAAGATATGAGACAAATATTATATTAGCATAGATATTCACATATTTGTAGTTTCTAGATTGAATTTCATGGTGAATATGCTTGCGTAGGCCATTATAAACTATAATAAAAGTGGAGAGGAGAGAGGGAAACCTAGACAAAAGCCTCAGTAAGGAAGAAATAAAGACAAAGCATATCCATTTACAAGGACAAAGAAGTAGACTGATTTATAGCATTCTTACAACTAGTTTATGAAGAGAGCTGAAAAATCCACTTGGGTAAGGATAAGACATGAGAAAATACAATTTAACCAATCAAAAACATTGGTAGGTCAAGTTTGAGCATAAATGCATGTCTAGCATTTTTTTGATAGTGTACAAGGCTCCTTAGGATATACCTACACTGTCATGAATGTTGCAATCATCTAGGAACATAAATTGCTCCATGTTAATATGCTAGGAGATGGGGCTTGAGTATGCATGAAATGGGTTTGGCTATGATTTTGTAAACACAAGTGCATAGGGAAATGTGACAATATTGTTCAAAACCCTCTGGCTCCTCCTATTTTGGAATATTTTCTATAAAACTAGCATTAAAAGGGGGGTGTATCTTACCTACCTCTTTGGATTCTTTGTTTATTTCCAATAAGGTCATTTTCCAACATCAATCCACCCATTATATAAATAAGTTATACTCATAATATCCCAAATGTGGAGGTTCAAAGTAAACCTTCTTATATGCTAAACCCAAAAAAATTGTTGTTTTAAACCCACACATTGGTGATATTTTACTTTCCAAATGGCATTGGATGTCTTCCTAGCCTATTCTTGTTAGTGAAACAATTTAGTGTTGTTATTCCCTTTGATAAGCCATAGAGCTCTACTCCTCATCATTCATTGGCCTCCTACCATGCTATGATCTTTATCTTTTCTTTTTGAAGAGATATGCTCCAATAATAACTCCTCATTAATCCCTACATCCATATATGTCCCATGTAGCTTTGAGATATTTCCCTCTATAAACACTAGGGCCTCGTTACATGGGAAGTAGATTTATCCCAACCCATTGATAGAGTTTTACATTGTTGCAAAATTTTTCTACAACTTTACCATGGCATGGTTTAGGTCATCAATTGTGTAGGCTTCCTAGTTTTGGGTAATCATGGTTCTATACTCCTTGTAAGAGAACTAATGAGGATTGAACCAAAGGAACCAATAGTTTTTATCCTTTGTAGCTATCTCTAGTTTGATGGGGTGGTAGTATAATTTTAATTCCTTCAAAACTATGGATTTGTATGAGGGGATATTCATGACCAAATCCTTCTTTATGAGGAATTAGTTCAGCCTTGTACTTATCTCTTGAGTGTCACCCCTCTTATTTGACCAGTAGCCTATGGAACTAAAGGTTCAACATGTGACTATAAGTTGGGTATCTAATATCTTAAGGAAATAATTTGCTAGAGGACCAAGTCGAGAATAAGCACCCCATATTTTTTATTGATGAAATGTAAAATTTAGGTCCCCTTGAGAATTAGCATGGGGAGGTATAATAGGCCCTAGACTACCAATTTGTCCTAGAAGGGCCTCTTATTGTGATATGGGGCATGCACATTGAGGATGTCCAACTAAAAAATCAATTCCTTTGGAGAGAAATGAGTCAAGATATAGTGTGTCGAGCTTTCCTTATCCCAAAAAATCATTAATTAACACCATTTGAGAGCCCAATCCATTGAAGTTTCCTTCCACACTTTCAAACTGGAATACATTTCTTTAGATGCTTTTGGGAATATTACTCTAAATACATAGTTTCTTGTAATATTAGAATATTGGCTTTGTGTTTCTATGATATTTTTAAGGGTGTGTTGTGGTGAGGCCACCCCTATAAGTCGTGGACATTGTACAACGCCATTAGATAGTCTTGGAACAAGCTAGTTTGAGATTGACTCCTTGTATCACAAGTTGGAAACCTTTTTGGACCAATCAGAATCATGGTTGTATCCTAGGAAGAAATCTAACGACAGAGTGGAGGACATCACAATAATACAACAAAGACAGGTAAAAGGTCATTTTATTGCATGTTGTTTATGTGGAGAGAACCATTATGTTAAACATTGTCCATGTGTTGCAACCTTGGAAGAAAACCATAAAACTGATTTAAGAGAAATAGAGGTTTGGACACCCAGGGGATGGATTAGAGGCTGACACCAGAAGAAGGAAAAGAGCCTAACCAATCTATAGAAGCTATCATAAAATTTAGGTGAGCAAAGGGTGCCAAGAAAAACAATGGTCATAAGCCTATTGTTTTTTTGGGTGTGTGTAGAGGACCATTGTTGAAGGAGATCAAGATCATTTTTAAACCTAGGGGAGGGTTTCTCTAATAAGGGCTTCTGATATTGTTACTTGTTTACCGAATATTACCTCCTTTTATGATTTTTATTTGGTCTATGTCACATGGTACTTTATACCTCTTGTAGTTGTTGAAACGCTTGACATCATTGACTCAATACTCCCTAATTGTAGTTGATACTCTTTTAATATAGCTTTCAGATGTTGTATTTTCTCTAATTGGATATTGTGGGGGAATAAAACACTTCCTTGTTTGTTGAGGAGACACTATGTCTAGTCTATCCTCCTTTAACTTATGGGTTACAAGATCTTATCCTCTACCTCTGATAACCTCACATGTGGATTTTTTTTAGCTTCAACGATCTCCTCATCCACCAAGGCATGTTTAGAAGGTGTTTTTTCCCACTAAGATTGAACTCTTCCATGTTTCGTTTACCCTTTGAGAGATCCTTCCAGTATTTCTACTCCCATATGTATTGGTAGGAATCTGCTTTGAAGTTTGTTTGGGAGATATATGGACATGAAATATTGTTTCCCATGGGATTTTCAAAGGTGCATTGATAGGGGATGTTTTGTAGTCCAACATTTGCACAACACTATGCTTTCCTACCTCTATAAGAATAGTAATGATCAAGAGATAGGAAAAGAGGTCAAACCATTTCCTCAGGCCATGTGCCCTCCTCAGGTGCAAAAACATGTTCTCTCCTCCTCTACAAATCATGTGACCTAGCCTCTGCAAATCATGTGCCCTCTCCTCTACAAATCGTGTGCCTAGCCTGCACCAAAGCGTGTGCCCTCCTCCTCTACAAATCGTGCACCCTAGCCTCTGCAAATCGTGTTCCCTCCCCCTCCTCGACATAAATCGTGTTCCCTCCTCCTTCTCTAGTCCTCCAAATTGCATCTCCAAATCAAACCATGCTCAAATTTGTCATGGTGGTAGCTTGCAGCCTGTGTGTGAGTGATATAGGTCGGACTGTGGTGGTGTAGTGCGTGGATTGTGGTGGTGTCGGTTCTGGCCAGTCACGTCTTGAGTGTTTCGCGTTTGAAATGTTTGTTTCATTTTTTTATATTATATATTTGTATATATATTATATATTATGCAATATACATAATAAGATATTATATACAATATATAATATATATTATATATACAATATATACAACCAACATTGATATACAACCCAAAAATGAAGTCATGAAACCTACTTGGGTTGTGGATTTGAACATGAGTTAGGAGTTGGCGTTTTAGAGGTTATGGGTTCATGGGTTAGTGATTTTAGATCTGAAGTAGGGATTAGTGGGTTAGTTGTCAAGAGGTAGTGTGTAAGGGGTTGCGAGTTAGTGGGTTAGTATTTTAGCATATATAATGGGTTTGTGTGTTCAACATTAGGGGTTATTGGTTTACAGGGGTTAGCGATTACTAGGTTAGATGTTAGTCAATTAATCGTCATTAGGAGTTAGTAGGTTAGATGTTAGTCAATTAGTTCTCATTGGGGTTAACTTGAACAAGTGGCCATTAGTGGTTGGGTTTAGGGGTTATGGATTGCTCTCTTGGTGGTTTAGGGATCATTAGGGATATAAATTTAATTGGTTAGTGTGTTAGGGATATTGGTTAAATCTCAATTAATCATTTAATAGGTTAGTAAGGAATAATTTATTGTGTTAGTGCTTAGTAGGTTAGGATTTGATGTCTTAGTTGTCATCCGGTTAGTGGTTGGTGGGATAATTTCCATCCATGGTTAATGGGTTAGGGTTATGTGTTAGTGGGTTAGTATCTTTAGGGTTAGTGAGTTGAGTATTAGAGGTTGGTGCATTGGGGATCAAGGATTGGTAAGGTTATGGGTTAGTGGATAATGTGTTGGGATTAGAATTCAAAGAGATTCACATGTTAGTGTGTTAGGAATTAGGAGTTATTGGTTATGATTTATAAGGTAGGTTAGTGGTTAGTGGATTAGACATTAGAGTGTTTTTTAGAACTAGAGGAATTTGTAATTTCCTGGATAATTACCTAGGTGAGACCACCAGTTCAAATCTAGCTAGCTTCCAATACAACCCCTAGATTAGTGCCAACAACTTGCAATTCAATGCCTAGCAATAAAATTATGACATAACAAAAGTCAAGAAGTTCGAAGACACACAGGAAGGAGTCCCACTCACAGTCTACCCTTCTAGCCTTATCACAACAAACCAAAATATCATTGTGGATTTGAACATGGGTGAGGAGAGTGAGAGAACAACATTTATATATTGGAGCAACTCCACTAAGAAATTCTCCAAGCCCTTTTATCCAATTCATCTTCACACATACAAATGCTTTCAAAGTTAAAACCATGTGGACCTACCTAAACACTTGACAAAGCAGGGAAATTTTGGGGCCCCAATAGAACATGGGCTACACAATTTTAAGCCATTGGAGAGTTAATGGGAGCAACAATTTTCCTAAATCTAGATACCTACTCTTTATTAATTTATGTTTTCTATGAATTTTCATACCCTTCCATTTGACTAAATAGATTTTTTATGTTTTGGCTCGATTGTTTGTGTCAACAACGTGCTTATCCCTTCTCTTTTCTTCTTTGGTAATTGTTTTTGTCACATTATGCACTTTTTGGGTGATAAGGATATAGATCGGTTATGTTGAATATGGGACAATTTCCTCTTGATTCAATTTATTATAGGTACTTTGAGGGTACCTTTCTTTCCATTGATGAAGCGTAACCAACTTTCCAACCTAAAATTCAATTACTCTTCTATGATGATCACCTTTAATATTATATGATTAATTTGTCTCCCACAATGTTTGCTTCACATCTTGCTGCATATATTTAATGCTTAGGATTATTTTCTGATAAAACTTTGCAACCAAAACAAAATGAAATTTGAAAGGGACCTTTATTGATGCCTCAATGTGGAAATGCATGTTATATTTTCCAAGTTTCCCAAGTTGTAGTTGTTTACATGTTGTGCAATAATTTATTGTGTCATATCGATATTCAAAGTTCCACATCAAAATTATGATATGATATTGATCTTCTTGCACAAGCATAGTGTTCTTTATAATTCAATTGATTGGATCAAATAATCCTTTCTCTTCTCGGTTGAGCTTAGAAAACAATTCATGTCTTATTTCCAATAATATAGAAATATTTTTATAGGAATATTTAGAAGATAAAAAGACACAACATATCACCCTTATGAAACAATAGTTGGAAAGTATGAATTAATTGAAGTCCCTAGTTTCCTTTTGAAATTAACCTATACAATTTTTTAACAAATGTTTCCTAACAATTGATGATGGACATAACTACATCGTTGGTATGATTAGATCTTGATCATATAGCTCCTCTTGGTTTCAAGAATGATTCATTCTCTACTAAGCAGAGGCAACCACATGAAGATAGAAGCTCTAATTATAAAGATCATGTAAAAGATATAAACTGTACCTCTTCTTTCAACATGAATTAAATATCAATCATCTTCTTCTTCATCAATTTCATCATCGTATGGATTTGGTTGAGAATCAATATTGGTGAAAGTCTCATTCCTATCAACATCATCATCAATTTCATTTCACTACTATAGTTATCAATATAGTCAATGAGATCATTGTCTACTACATTTGGATGATCAACCTTTTCAAATTCTTTATGCGACACGTCGACTACATGAGCCACGCTCATAATATTCATAATCATGATCTTCTTCCTAGTTATTATCTTCATCCTCGGCTACATGATTGTACTTTCTTGGTCTTCCTCTTGGATCATATCTAACAGCGTATGAACAACCTACTTTACTAGGTACCTTTGAGTAAAATACTTGCTTACATTGACTTGGAAGAACACAGGGCTCTGCGGTTCAAAATTCCTCTTATTAACCATGGTAAATCCATTATCATGCTCAATAATAGTTCTTTCAGGATTGCGTTCATGAATCCGTAGCCTGTGCCAGTTAACCTCAAACAAAACTATTTTAAAGATTAAATCACATTGAATTATATCCTCCAAATGGCCACTTAATTTACCTATTCTCAGTTTCATATTTCTATCACTTCTAGAGAAATGTTGGTGACCTTAAAAAATGCAGTTATCCCACAATCCAAGGTTTTCATCTTATCATCCAACATTTTGATCTGAAATTTATGACCATTACACCACATAGCCTTGTGATGTTTCAAACAACATGGACAACAAGTAAAAATAAGAAATTATGAATTAACAATCCTCATATAGGACTTACTAAATATATTTCCAATAATTAAACAAACCAAAATACATTGAAAATTGGGAAAAACTAGGAAAATGTGGGTAACAAATTTAACTTACTGTTTATCTTTTAAAACCAATTCTTCGACTTCCTTGATGTAAGATTAGGAAATTGATCTCGATGATGATGCACTATTTTAATCATCTTACTCACCTTCCCATGATAACCTACGAAATATTCTTCACTATATTCTATCCAATGCTCCATCTAATCAAGGTTGTTTACAATGTATAAATAAAGCATCTCACTCTCGAACAACTATATGATAGCATAACAATTTAATATAATTAATTAGTTATTGCTAATAAATGAATAATTTAATAGATGTGTACTATATTAAATCTCGTCAACATCTAATAATTACCTTTCAAAGGTCCTCCTTTCCCCAATAGGACCTCCTTCAAATTTGTTGATGGAGTCGAGATGCCAAATCACGAGGCACATTCATTATTTTCTGCTAATTTAGGTAGATATTGACTAATATACACCATGCATTGATATATATCCCTCAACCATAGAACCCTCGGGGCGTTCTCTCTGTCCACAACAAAAAGCCTTGATTGACTTCATTTGCCTCTCCACCATCCACATCATTGTGTGTGCTTGGTCACATGGTTCAATCTCCTCAACTTGGTGTATGAGGTGTGTTCTTGTGCATTGAAAATCTTTGGAGGTAGATACTATTGCATTTGACACATTAGTTGGGGAATTTCTCTCTTCCAATACCTTATATCTTGTTTATGGATTTGTTTGATGATAGCCACCTACAAATGTCAATCTTGATAATATCAAGGCATACATAAATTTGCAGATAAAAAGATAATATGTCAATAAGTCCAATACTTTCCAATACAAATCACATAAGAGTACATTTTCTTATGAAACAATACTTACCTCATGTATTTTCCAAATTACATAAATAATTTGTTTATGTTGTTGTCAAAGTCATTCTGGGAGAGCTAAAGGTAGAACATATTGTAACAAAAACAAATAATTATTATTTGTTTCCAAAAATGCATACCAATAAGAGAAATGTATTATAACCTACTAATTACCTTAATGAATGTATGCTAGTCATGTGTTTTAACACCGTCAAAATCACCTTTTTTATTTAAGATATTTTGTATGTTAAATTAGAAAACCAGGTCGAACCCTAATTTTGAATGACCTCTTTTACAATATTGATGCATTGCTCAAATTATTAACCAAGGAAGACTAGTATTTTGTTGGGACCATCACCATTATAATTAATAATAACACTTTTGAAGGCGTGATTGAAACTACCGGGATGTCTGGCCGTCTTTCCAATTCTCTCTTTTTTCAGTCCTTCCATCCTAATATTTGCCATAACAATTACGTTGTTCTTCCCCAATATGCATTGTATCAAACAAATGAACTATTAGTAGGTGCTCATAGTATGGAAACCAATTGAATTGCATGGAGTTAAATTTTTCATTCCTAAATTGGAAGCCATTCATTCATGCTGACATTCATGAAACATCAACAAATTGAAATTAACACTAATTAATGGGACAAAATGAATTTAATACTAATGAAATTAACCAAAGATTTATATAATAGGTCATACATAAATAATTTGCGTGCCTTGATGATTTCTAATATATTCTAACTTCCATGGTGAGGTGTCATTCTTCAATGGTTTTTAGTTTTCTTCTTTACCATGGAACTTTTCTTTTAATGCAGCCCAGTTCGATAACTATGGTTCTTAGGCAGAGAAAGTGCCTATACTCATTAAACAACTGCTAAAATCCTTGAACGACATGATTTTATCCTAGGACCACAACATGGGCATGCAAATTTACCCTTTGTTTGAAGACCTACAGATATATGAATAAATGTGGCGTCAAATTAGAGTTACAATATAAAATAATGCGATTTTTCAAAAGATATATAATATTAAATCCACAAAAAAAATCAACAATATACCACAAAATGTGTTAACTTCGAGACATCATGAATTTTCCATGATATTATTCCATGGAATTGAAATCTTTCCCTATTGGTCTAGAGATGTCATGCGTGTAACCCATAACTTCAACAACTCATCGATGAGAGGCTCAATATATCGTTCATATATTTAACACGGTACCTTTCTGATTGGTTCAACCCTGCATGATTAATTATACTTAATCTAGATGTAAGTGATATATAAAGAAATAATTCACGATTCTGAGAAACAAAGAAGGAAATGCGTGGCACAAAGCGATAAAAGATAATTAAAAGAACACAGAACAATTATTGCCAACATTATGTGCTCTCTTGATCGACATCCAAGGAGGAAGGTTATTGTTTATAACAAAAGCAGGGCCCTGCTTGAGTCACGTGGGAATGAAGCTCTCAGTGGATTGACACCATCAAGCTACTTGATACAAGTCTAACTTCTGAGGTTCTTCTTTAAAATTAGCCACTTTTCTTTGATGTAGTTCAATGCATAACCATCTGAAGGCATTCAAAGAACACAATCTTTAAGTCTTTTCTTTGCATAGAAATCCATAAGCCATGCTATACTTTGGCACCTAAACAACTTCTGGAAACGTGGAATTATCGAGTCTCGAAAGAACTTTGAGACACCTTCTTGGCTATCGGTTCGATATCTACTTATTTGACATTGTGAGAATTCATTTTCTAATGCATATTATCCATAATATATATGATATGATCATGCATCAATGGCACTGATAGTCCATTCAATTTCTTTCATAATCCTGGATATTTCTCGATATGTGCAATGAAAAATATTAAATGTCGGTAATAGAACTTCACCTAAAAATCTACACAATTCTAAACAATAAGTCAATATGACGATATTTGTCTATCAGCCATATCATCAATATACTAATTTACAAATTAGAAAGCAATAACAATATAGAAAAATTGAACCTTTTAAGTATTTGTGAACATGCATGCATAAAATAATTAAAATTAAATACCTTAGTATCTGTGAGAGACATGTGATTGATAAACCATTCAAAACCTTCGAGTTCACCAACAACAATACGGATAAAATATTTGTTGTTGATCCTTCATAAAAAGGGTTGACCACGACTTCTCAGGTAAGAGGATCAACATCATGACTCTCATCACAGTTGTCCTCATCCATTGGAGAAAATGTGTATTTGATCAATCTATGTATCTCATATTCTGATTTGAATCACTATTATTATGTCCATCCATATCATCATTAATGCTCTGATCCTTCAATATTCCGATCTTGAAGTTCATCTCCATGTAAATTAGTATTTACTTGCTAGTACTTGGCAAATAACTCTCCGGAGGTCGAAATTTTGGGGGCATCATATATATAGTTAAAAACAACATAGAAAAGTTGGTGTGTATAGAAAATATAAAATATAAAATCAGATAAGAATATTACTAAAATTCATGACATCTTGATTATTATAGAGAATACATAAATATTGAATCCTCTTACCAAAGGAGACGATATTCATAACCCCCTTGACATGCCCCTTCTCCCTACAATGTTTTGGGTTGTTGTTATTAAAGTATTCTATTTTGCAAGCCTCGCGATCATAGAAAGGGCAATAACATTTTCCATCACCCTGTTCCTCCAATGCCCATAATAGCAAGGTAAGCTTCCTGTCATTTTAGTTCATTGTGACAAATCCTTGTCACGACAAGTAATTGTCTTATACACCATACCAAACGGTAAGTTGTCAATTTTTTATATTTTGGCTACTACTTTTGATTATGATATGTTTATTTGCGGTGACCTACATCTTTATAATAAAGGTCAACATCTTTATAATAAGGTGATCATATGTGTAGAGGATCAACATCATGGCGGTATAGATAACATCTTTATAATAAGGTCATATATGTGTGTACATGTTTTCTTTATATAATAGCGACATATATACCTAACATAAGTTTAGGGTTAGTGTTTATGTATCTTATTTAGGTCCTTGCTAAATCAAGGAATATAGAACTTTCTCCGCCATCCATATGTACACACCCGATCACGTCAACCACACCGTTTAGCCTCGGGTTTTTCTTTTCATGCTTAAATAATGGAAATTCTTGTACTTTTTTTTGCAAAATGACCAATACAATCACATCAACCTATTTAGTCTTGGATTTTTTTTTGAATGATTAAATAATGGATGATATCTCGTGCATTAATAATTATATGTAATATCAACGGGCTATCTTGTCACTAATGCCAACCTACCCATTATTTACTACAATATGTTGAGGATAGAAAATAATTTATGCGGAAGAGAGAAATATTAATAACATTTCCTCCTTAATTTATATGCGGAAGAGGAAATGTTATTAATATTTCTCTTAATTTATATGGGGAAGAGGGAAATGTTGAAGATAGAAAAAGTTTTTTTTCTTGGAAGAGGGAATATGTTGAGGATAGCAAGGAATTTATGTGGAAGAGGGAAATGTTACAATATATTAATCGCAGCTATTACCCTTGTTGTTAATATATGAGTTTCTACTATCTTATATATACCATAAATTATCATTTATCAATATAACAATCAACTAATATTTTATTCATGGAATTTCTTCCTTCATTTAATTGAATTAGTAAGTGCTAGTTGCCAACCATTAGGTGTGCAGGTATCCCAACCATTATTGTCACTGTATATTATTTTCAATTTATGCAAATTTGATCCCTTTTGGGTACTAGGGATGTAACAAGTGGTATCAAAGCTTAAATCAAGATTTGTTGGTGTTTTTTTGTGAGGTCTTAAAAATTAAAAGAGAGAAGAAAATAACAATCAATTACTATCATTTCACCCGACGAGGGTTGAGTTTCAAGAGCAATTCCATATCTTTATCAATGAAAGAGAGATTATAGTTACAATTGAAGGGAAAGTCGTGGATTCCATAAACCTAGATATTATGGAATCCACATACCCTTTTTTATAGAATATACTAACTAGATCAATTTAAAACCAAAGACATGAAATATGGTACTACACATATTATATTATCAAAGGAGGAAAAAACAGCTAAATGAAATTTGGACATTTGAAAAAACATTTACAAGTTAAATGAGTACATCAATAAAAAATAACATACTAACCTTGCAAGTTCAAAATCGAGCTATGTAGATCGAGAATTGGTTTTGTTCAACCGGTGGGTGACAGATAAAATAAACAACTCAAACAAAAAGACAATAACAATGTCACAACTATAGCAATTGTGTGCTTAAAGTCTCTTAAAGTCATGTATATATAGATAAAATAATCAACTAGATGTTAACACCGACCAATCAGATAGGCAAAAATTTGTGTAAGCTGTGTACCCACGAGTTAGTCTCTATAGGAATGAAAATCAACTAGATTTAAATAATATTTTAGTCGATTGCGATGAACTTCGTGGCAATATCCATGAAAAATCTCACCCTGTTTTAAAAAATGATGAAACTAGTTGAAGCGTGGAAAATTTTCGTGGATAATCCACCCATATGTAGTAGTGCTTGTACATGTATTCTGGAGTGTAAACAGTGAGGAGGTAGTTTGAATTTAGCCCTCTGCAATTGAGTGAAATTCCAAACCCCCAAGGTGAAAGGAAAAAATGGAAAACAAAGTTGATTTGAGCAATGCCTCTGTGGCATGTACATACCACGGAGGATGGGCTATTTACAGGCTTGTGATTTTAATGGTTAAAGAAAACAACAGTGATCGGACCATAGATACATGCAAAGAGATTTACATGTCTGAAGAGGAGAGAAACAAGGTTACCATGCAAATATGGATCCCTTATTACTATGCAAACTTAGCAAAACATAAACCCGAGAACAAATTTCCTGTAAAAATTAATACTCAGAGGAGGTAACATGGGATACCCATGCAATGGACACCTGTTGAGATATTCAATGTAATCTCAGGATGAAATTGAGAAAAAGTTAGTGGAATAATCCACCCATATGTAGTAGTGCTTGTACATGTATTCTGGAGTGTAAATAGTGAGGAGGTAGTTTGAATTTGGCCCTCTGCAATTGAGTGAAACGCCAAACCCCAAGGTGAAAGGAAGCATGGAAAACAAAGTTGATTTGAGCAATGCCTCTGGGTAGCGTAACACATACACAGAGGATAGGCTATTTACAGGCTTACGAATTTAATGGTTAAAGAAAACAACAGTGATCGGACCATAGATACATGCAAAGAGATTTACATGTCTGAAGAGGAGAGAAACAAGGTTACCATGCAAATATGGATCCCTTATTACTGTGCAAACTTAGCAAAACATAAACCCGAGAACAAATTTCCTGTGAAACTTAATACGCAGAGGAGGTAAAATGGGAAACCTGTGCAATGGACACCTGCTGAGATATTCAACACAATCTTAGGATGAACCTTGAGAAAACCTCATCCCTGGAATATTTCTTAGCATCGGATTTGGTTGACATGCGGTCACCTGATCAGAACTTACGAATTTGCGCAGTGCAACACTCTTGAGTCTTTCAAATTAGAAACTGTTACTAAAGCTCATAAATGCAAGATCTTTGAAGACATCTTTAACCGACTTTTGGCATTGAAAACAAGGGACATGACATCAGTCGTGGCAACCATGGCTCGAGGTGGAAGTGTGATGAACGTGATAGGCGCTATGAAACTGCCTGGTGAGTAGGCAACACATCCACTTCAAAATGTTATTAGAAAGGTAAGAGAGGACGTTGAGGTATGCCTATGAGGTCATGAGTGAGGAGAGAGGAGTGTCACATCAATCTAGTCATGGGAGGGATCAACCTAGGGAAAAATCATGAAGGAGACCAAAATAAAACATGAGATAGAAATGGTTTAGGGATCAAAAATCAATTTGAGGATCAAATTAGAGCTAAGACTCAAAAAATTTAATCATCCAAGGGGTCCCACCAATCATAAATTTTAAATGGATGAGACCTTAAAAGAAAAAATTAAAATCTAAGGCTTAAAAAAGGATTGCAAACAAACTAAAAAGACCCAAGGAAATTTAGTGTGATAACACGTAGCAAACCCATTTAAAGGTGAAGAATATAGAAGAGAGGTAGATTTCAATGAGGTTAAGAGTTTCAAGTTCGACTAGTTTGGAGATCAGGGTCATGGCTTCTGCAATATGAATTTTGGTGAATAAATAAATGATGTCAAATATGACCATGATGTCTTGATCACCAAGGTGCACATTCCAAGTTTTTTGAATAAAATAAGAGGAATATTTAATAAAGGAGGAGGTTTTTTCGATGAAGGCTTGAAGTTTATCAACAAGAAAGCGTGCTAGAGCATGAGTGGGGGTGCCTATGGTGCTTACTATAGGTTTAAGAGGAATGCATTTTATTTATTTATGAATTTTAGGTTTCTAGTAGATCCTTAGGGTTTGGGGGTTATGATAAATGAGAAATTTTTGAATGTTAGGGTCCAAGGAAAATGATTGGATGGATTTGGTAACGAGGATGGTAATGGTGTTGATAGGGTTTTTAGTGAGAGGTTTATAAGAAAAAGAATAAATGAGGTCAAGAAGTTTAGAATCATAGTCCGAGGTATTCATGACAACCATAAAATTTCTTTTATAAACTTTGAGGACAATGATGCTAGGGTTATCATTAAGGAAACAAATAGATTGAAGTTTCTCTTTGGTCAAGTTAACTTTAGGAGTTTTAGAAAACAAAAGATTTTTACACACTCTTTCCTAATTTCTTCAGCTTCATGAGTAGGAAGGTTATGTGTAATGGATTCAATGACACAAATAAAAATGTGTCATTCCTACTAAAGATAATTMTGACCCATTGCTTGGTCCAAGAGTGTACCAAATTCCATGCTCTTGCRAAAAATATTACACAGGTCAAACATGCAGATCCTTTAAAGATCGTCTTAAAGAACATATAGMTGATATCACCCACAACCAGATCTCTAAATCAATTATTGTTGAACAATCATTTAAATCTAAACATCTAATTTGTTTTGAATAAACTAAAATTCTAGACTCAACCCCTTATTACTCATCTCACCTCATTTAGGAAGTCCTTGAAATCGAAAAAAATCCTAATAAATTTGATTGTAAAGATATGCAAACTTAGCCAATCCTGGAAGCCCACCATTCATAACCTTGATTATTAAGCATCTTCTTTCTAGATATTGTTCTCCAGATTAAAACCTTCTCTCTTTGAATAGTTCTTCTCCTCCCAACCTTCTGTTCCTTTCTTTGTTTTTCATCATATTTCTTCCTCTAACTTGCACCTTCAGTTTTCCTTTTAAAAGATTTTCCATATATTTTCCTTGTTTTATTATTCATTATATTATATTTTCATTATTGCTTTATTTTCATGATTTTTATCATTTTTGTTATCTCAGTTTGTTAAAGCCACATCTAGTTTATTATTTACACTTATTTCTCATCTAGTCTTAATGTCTAATTTAACAATTTCTTATTTTATCTTCAACGATCAATTGCTAATATTCCCATATAAACACAAACCCAAACACTATTTTCTAACATATCAACGCCATTTGTCCCTGATGATGGGTGGAGTGTCCACTCAAAACGTTGGACATTTAAAAACATCTCGCACAATATTTATCCATAAATCTTGTCTACCATTCTCTCATGTTTTCACTTCATCTACATGATACGAAATTGCACACGATTGTCTCCATCACTAGATATCTCCCCCAAAGGCAAAACATACTTGTTCTAGTATAACATGTTTTCATTGGGTTTAATMTCTTTCTAGCATCAACAATCATATATCTTGATCAAGGGATAGAGCCCCAAACAATAAAAACTCAGTTTATAGAACTAGCCTTAATATCCCTACAATGCAATCTCTGCTTGTTTCCCAACACTTAACATTAAGGGATGTTTATTGAAGAATTTTTCATCTTTTAGATGCACTCTTATACCATCTTCACACTACTGTGTCTTTTTTTGTCATGATTCCACAATTTGACCATGGGGCCTCACAGGGTTTCTTGCACCAAATCAAGAATCAAAGAGAACAGTGATATAATTCCTAGACACATCATACTTCTTCAACATTGCTCAATTATATTTCACTCTATACCCTATGCTAGTACATTATATATTATGCACACCTTTGGATAAGCCTCTCCCGTGTTTTCACTTCCTAGGGAGACTATAGTTATTCACATGTTTATGTCAAAAACCAACCTTTTCTCTCCACATATGCAACCTCCTTGATCCAACACAACACTTAAACAGTTTTCCAACAATGAAAACTATATGTTATTACCAAAGGGTAGATAAAAATCACATCAGTCACTCATTTTTCCACCATAGTGTTATTATCAAGCCAGATACACCTCTTGTTACAATGCCACACTCAACATTGTTGTCCATGTTTCACAATCTTCTTTATCTCCCTAGAGCAATTCCTAAACTAGGAGGAAAACAAGGATACTTTCAAGGTCAACTGGGAGAAACCAATGTGGAATGTTAGGGTGCACTCTGTAATAAGGATTCCTCACCAACAATGCACCTCCCTCGAGGGAATTTTCTAGTTTTCAATAAGCATGTAGGGATAGTTAGTTGTGTCTTTCATCCTTCTTTCTACATTCACATGCATTATTTATCTTTTCTTTCAAGCTTCAAGCTATGTGCATTTAGTTTATTATTTCTTTTAAATAGATAGCTAGCTTGACTAGACCCATTGTAAAACTATAAAAGGCCTCTGACCATATGAATAAAGTTAAGCATGTGTTTTTATCTATTCTTTATTTTTGGCTTCTTTTAATTCAAGGCTTTATTTGTAAGATCTAGCAGAGATCTTCATCACATGCATCAAAGTTATAGGTTTTTTGCATTGTGTGCAAACTCTGAATTTGAAATATTGCTTAGTGTTGTATTTTCGATAATAAATATATTTGAAAGTACAATTTTAAAATGGTTACTAACATTGTTACATAGTCACACAATCTAGTACAATAATTTAATGGACAGTAGTTTAGCACATGGAAACTTTGAATGGAGATATTATTGTCAAAAAGAGAGTTAATTGACATTGCGAATTAGACATAAGTGAAGCTAGTTGCTACACACAAGAATGGAATACAAATTTTGGAAATAAAGGATGGGAAATAATGATGCTACATTATTCTCCATCTAAGTGGTAACATTGTTTTAACTACAAGTTAGAAGAAGATCTCAAAGAGTGCACAAGAAAAGCTAGTTCTAGATTTATGAAAATAAATATTTGAACACTAGTAAGCTTCATTTGGAAGATATTTTTTGAATGAATGTGAAAGAATTTGAAATCATGGGGGAATATATAATACAATTTTAGTCCCTCATGGAAGAATTGGCAACACACAATGCTTAAGTTTGTAGTTAATATTTCATCGATACTCTCCTTGGAAGCATACTAACTTAATATGAAGTTATAATGTTGATACTGGGGTCTAAGGTCACATTGACCTTTAAGGAAAATTACTAGTCAAATTCCCTAAAGGTGAATTCAAAGGGAAAAAGGAAAAAGAATTATACCAATGCCATGAAATAGGATATATACATTTGAAGTTTATCATGAGAAAGGAAAGAAGAGAAATGAAGATAATTTTTCATGATAACAAATCTTCACAACAATAAATATAGCAATACCTATTTCTTCTAGAAGATGGTATTTTCATTTTGGCATGGATTTGGGCATGGATTTGGGCATGAGCTATGAAGGAGTATCATTCATGAAATATGCGTATGTTGAAAGGAGAAACAATGTAATTTTTGAAGGTGGAGTAGAGTATGAAATTGTAGGCAGGGGGAATCTTGTCTTAGTGACAATGCCAAAGGATGCCTACAAATATATTTATAATGTCTTCCATGTTCATACAATGATTAAGAACTTGTTGGTTGTAAGTTGAACTAAAAATCTTGGATTGACTATAGAGTTTGATGTAGTTAGAGGAAAGATAAAGTATTATCATAGGAAGGTGTTTGCGATATCCATGAGGAAAGTTAACTTGTATAGATTTGGCATATATGTGTTCAAAATAACATTTGAATCCTGTGAATGAGATTAATAATGCTGTCATTTGAAATCACATACTTGGGCATTTCAATGCACAAACAATGGAGACTATAAGGAGGGGAAAATTGGTTGAATTTGGGAAAAAAACATGTTTGAATTCACATTTGTGAAGGGCATGTATTCAATAAACAACATTGGTTTCCTTTCTCAAAGGATGTACATACATTTTTGGAGCTAGTTCACTACCATATATGTAGACCAATGAAAACTAGGCTACACAATGACATCAAGGTATTTTTTAATATGATTTGTCAAAAAATATGCATTTCATTATTTCTTATAGGAGAAATTAGAAATAATGGAGTGTTTTAAATTGTTCTACATATCTTCATTAGTGGAGAATGAGACCATGATTCTTTTAAATAGGTTGAGGTGTGACAATGGTGCCGAGTATGCATCAAATTCCTTTAAGGAAATTTGTGAGCAATGGGACATCAAACATGGACTCACAATTCCCTAGATTCCAAAACAAATGGAGTAGAGAAAAATAAGAGTAGGAGATTAATGTAGAGTTCAATATTCCTATTAAAGAATGTCATATTACCAAATAATTTTTGGGTGGATGCAGTTAGCACAACAACCTATATTTTAAGATTGATATTCACATTGACATAATTGAAGTCAAAATATCCCTCTAAAGTGTGGTGTGTGAGGAATCCAAACATTCATCAATTGAAGGTGTTTGGCTCTCTTGCATACATACATGTGCCCATGAGAAGCATACAACACTATATGAAAAAAGTGTAAAACACATTATGACTAGTTATGATGGCGATGTTGTAATTTATAGTGTTTTTGATTCTATTAATGAAGAAACTTATTAGAAGTAGGTATGAAATGTTTGATGGAAATGAAATGTTTCATAAGAAAGTGGGAGACAAGATCATGGAAGATGCTGCAAAGAAATAACTAGATGTTTTATTTTAGGATTGATGGTGTTGGTATTGGTTCATTTGAATGCATCAAAATGGATGTAGGGATCCAACCCTTACATCAATTTTAGGTTGAAGAACTTGCTTATTGGGTGAAGTCACATCCTAGACCACTAGATTCCAAGGAGGTGAAGGAACTTATTCCTAAATTCTTTCACAACGGTGTCATTTCAATAATAAATATATTCAGAAGTAGATTTTTATAAAATGGATATGAGAATTTATGCAAAGTTGCAAAATCTAGTATGACAATTTAGTAGCTATAAGTTTAGATTCTCGAAACATAGAATAAAGATAATATTGCTAGAAAGGGAGTTATTTGAAATTATGAATGGGAATGAATTAAATCTAGCTACTACATAGATGGATAAACTCAAGAAGTGGGAGATAAAGTATGGGAAGGCACACATCTGTGTTATTAATGATCTAAGAGATAACACTATTTCAGTTGCAAGTCAAATGACACCCTGAAAGGATGCATGGGAAAAGTTGGTTCGTATTCATGAAAACAAAGATATGAAAACTAATATTCATGTAAGAGAAATTTCTTTCAATAAATTTGCAAGAATTTGAAACCATGGATCATGCATATATTGTTCGATAAACAAGATATTTACACATAATTCAAACACCTTAAGAACCCACTCACATAAACATATCAAAGATCAATGCACTAGTGTGTTACGTGGTTGCAACTCTTAAAGGGGGAAATAATCCATGACCCCAACCAACATGGCCACTTGAGGAAATATATTAATGGAAAAGGAAAACATTTTACATATGAGTTTCTCACAATCAATCATCAACAAACGACCCTCCATGCTCTTTTTATAAGATCATGGACCAATTAAGTGTTGAGATATGGATTAATATAACCGTTAATATCAAGGAGAAGATGAACGACATGATCAATTTATGTCTAGAGATATTTGTATAGAGATCATGGACCAATCAGGTGCTAAGCCATGGATTAATATATCCATTAGGATCGAGGAGAAGATGAACCATAAGATCACTTTATGTCTAGAATATACCATAATCGTTAGATTAGATAACTACAAATGCATACTAATTCATAGTAAGCAAACACACTAAAGAAACATACTTTACCTAAAGACACATTAGACCAAGTTTATCTTAACTAACTCCTAAGTGTTTAAATATCCTAACATCCACCCTTAAGAACAACTTGGGATAAAATTGAAGGATCTACAAAGGTGACACAATAGGATAAGGAAGGAGGCATTAAAGCCTATCCTCCCTTAATGACAACTTCGTAAAATCCTAACATAGATTGAATCTATCATTAAGGGGAATAAAATCTAATTCCCTTCATTTCAAGTTTCTTCTTATTAGGCTGGATTTCACATGGTTTAAATTTTGGGGTCACTAATAGTGAGAATAAGGTCATCAACATAAAGAACAAGTACTATGAGATGGTTACCTACTTTCTTATTATAGACATTGGGGTTAGATTGACATCTATAAAATTTGGTGTTAAGAAGAAAGCTATCCATTTTGGCATACCAAGCCCAAGGAGCTTGCTTGAGACAACATAAATATTTCTTAAGATAAAAAACAAGATTGGAGTAATTTTAAGCATAATCCAAAGGTTGTTCCATGTAAATTTCTTCATGTAAATCCTCATGTAAGAAGACAAATTTAACATCCCTTTGTTGAACCTCCTATTTATGTCAAATGAAAAGGGTTGGAACAAGGTGGATGGAATTCATTTTGGCTGTTAGGGTAGAGGTTTCATTATAGTCAATCCCTTCAACTTGAGAAAATCTTTTGGTAGCTAACCAAGCCTTATGTATTTCAACACTTTTATATAGTGCATACTAAGTTCTATACACCCATTTATATCTAACACTTTTTCTTCCTTTTGGAAGAGGTACAATATCTCAAGTATTATTCATCATCAAGGAACAATATTCTTTATTCATTGATGTGTCCCAATTTGGATGGCCAAAAGATTATGCAAATGTTTTTGGATCATGATTCTCTCAAACTTGAGACAAAAGAGAGGAAGCTCATTGGAACTCTGAATGTGTATGATGAAAATATGTAGGATCACTAGAAATATTACCAACTACTTCTCCTGTTGTATGGACATATCTAAGAAGCAATGGTGTTGTGTAGGTTCATGTTCAATGGACACAACTAAAGGAAGGTGAGTAGGTGGAGGTGGATTTTCATCCTCACTATAATCATCTATAGAAGAAACTTGAATAAGACTGCTAACAAAAAAAGTTGGGAATAGAAAATGACATAAACACCGAAGATATATCACATGTTGAAGATGGCACAAACACCAAATTAAGCTAACAAGCCAAGAGACCTTCAACAAACTTAACATCTCTCCTAATAATAATTTCATTGGAATGAGGTTGAAGAAATCTATAACCTTTTACATATTTAGAATATCGAACAAAAATGCACTTCTCACTTTTAGGTTGTAATGCTTTTCTTTCTTCATTAGGAATGTGAGCCCATACTTCACTACCTGACACACTAAAGAGGATTACATTTGGTTTAATTTTACTCCATGATTTATCTAACATTATATATTTTAAAGCCTTTGTGGGAGTGCGATTAACTATGTAATTGGAAAAAATAGTGTCTTCCACCCAAAAATGAGGACTTAATCCCTTAGATTAGATCATACAATTTTCCATTTTCTTTAATGTGCGATTAATTCTCTCAACAACACCATTTTGTTGTGGTGTATATCAAATAATATGTTGCATATAAACACCTTATTCAGTGTAGTGACTTGTAAAGTTGTTGTTAACATTTTCACCTCCATTATATATTTTTAACTTCTGCAATTGATATCTAGATTGCTTTTATACATGGGCCTTGTAGGCCAAAAACATATAAAACACTTTACTCTTAAGTTTTAAGAAATACACCCAAATGTGTTTGGATAAGTCATAAACAAAAGTTGAGAAGTACATGAACCCAGAGAAAGACTCAAAAGGAAGCAGAGCACACAAATCACTATGAATAAGTTGCAAGGGGGCCAAGGCATGTTTGTCAAAAATGTCCCTATGATGTTTGTTGAGAACATAGTCAACAAAAACACCATCTTTGCAAGAAATGAGAGGAACATCGATCTCCATATTCTGATTACATAACTGTTGCAATGAGTGATACTTTAGATGACCAAATCACTCATGCCAATTTTTTCTCAAGTAATCCCTATAAGTGATAAAAAATGATAGAAACTATGATCACCCAAAGTTGTTAAATATGTACAACCTAGTAATATCATCAAACATTTTAGTTGTTAGGACATGCTTAGGATATTTTAAATCCTTGATTACAACTTGGCGAGGTGAAAAATCCATTGTTTTACCTTCACCTAAATAAGCAATTGGATATACTAATAGAAGATTGCATGCGAGACTTGGAACATATATTACATCATTAAAATGACCATAATCTTGCTGAACTATTCTAAACCTTACAACACTAATAGATCTATCATCACCAACAAATATTTGTTTGGTGTTACATTCATTATGAGTAGGAAAAATGAATTTATCCTTTTCCATATGATAAGATGCTCTAGAATCAATAAGCCACTCATTATACGAAGATGAAAATGTTGCATTGAAGGAAAAACTATAAGCATACAATGCATTTCCATGAGAATAAGAGTTAGAAGAACACAAATCAAGATTGATGTTGTGCTTCTTCATTTTTTCTTCTAAGGATTCCATAATATTAAAACTTTAGAATCTAGATGACCTTCTCGTGCACAGAAATTACAATGTCACTTAGTTTTCTTACTTTTTGATTTAGTTCATTTTGTCACCATTGGGAGTAGGAGTTGGTTGAAAGGGGTTGGGACCTTTGTTTTGCTTGTTGTTGTGAGGATGTTGATTCTTCATATGTTTGTATTTATCCTTATGTTGTTCCACTAAG
>SNQJ01S0008530.1:115991-128406 GCA_010110895.2 Picea sitchensis
TTTGAGGCATCACTAGGGGCAGTATATTTTCCCAAGGTAATTCAACAAAACCCCTTACTTCATATTACATCCTCCATACGATATTTCCATGATAAGTAATTTGAATTAGTAAGTAGAATATCACTTTGACTAGCCATATTAAAATATGTAGGTAAGATGGCTTCAAAAGCAGAAACTAACTATCTAGATGGAAAGCTCTCAAAAAATAGGCAATTAAAAAAAACACTAAAAAATAACTCTAGATGTCAAAGTTATGCCATTTTTAAGAAATGCATAAAAATGAACCAAAGTGCCATGTGGAAGTAGAGGCTGTCCCATGCGGTGATGGGTGCACAATGAGGTTTTTGAGTAAAACCATTTCTCTTTCTTCCTTAACTTTGCCTATAAGCTCACTTTTACAAATAAATTAATTTTACAATAAGTGCCCCACTTTTATAGAATAAGTGAGAATAATTTTTTATTGAAGTTACTTTATATATTAAATTTGCATGTAAGAAAATACGTAAAAAAACATTAAAATTACTTTATAGTGATTTATTTTTATAACTTAAGTGGAATATACTTTCCAATAAAGTTATGTGATAATTTAAAGTTATATGAACTTTTTCAAAAAGTAAGTTATTGAAAAGAAAGACTTGAACTCAAGACCTCTTATTAATCCCTACCAAGCAGAGAGTATACCTTTCATTTACAAATCAAACTAATTTTCCTTCTTTGACATAAATTTTCATAAAGTCTTACTATGTTTTCAAAAAACCATATATTAAGAGGAATTTTTCATAGTTAAAATAAAATTATCAATATTTTAATTTTGGTCATTCAATTTTTTGATTGGTGAAGGACATTCTTGATGAGACATAAATCCCTAGAGGAGGGCTCCGGGCTCTTAATTTTTAGAAAAAAGATAAAAACAATTTTGAATGAAAAATTCCTACATCACCATGTTACCCATGCCTTTGAATCTAAGTGATATGGTTTGAATGTATTGTATATGACCTTGAATGCAAGGTGTATGAGGTGTATTATTTCAGTGTCATGAGGTGCATATCAATGAGGCCTCTTATTATCAATTAAAAACTAGGTCAAGATTTGAAGCTATGGTTAGGGTTTCAAAATTTCTTTGCATAGATCCATTTCCTTTCACAACATATTGAAGTGGTGGTTTTTGAGTGGTTTTCTAAATTGATCTAGTTTGGAAAGTTGTATTAAATATGCCATTCCATTATTTGAATTGAACACACAATTTTTTTCATACAATCCAATGGCTCATGTAGAAATTCTGGTTGTTTCTACACAACCTTGGTGCTTACTAACTTTGCGTGATAAGATTTGACGAAAAATTTAGGTCACTCATGACCTTCCTTCAATCCAAGTGGATACACAATGCAATGTTTATAATCATAGATATGCATGCCCTTTCCATTCTTGGAATTTTTTATAGGATACTCTCTACCGTGTTGCTAATTTTAAATTGCGGGCTTGGTTTCACGCTCCCTTCTAAATGTTAGAGAGATAGAGGTGGCCCAAAATCAACCTCGACCTCACTTTTTTTTTTACTTCTGTATAGGATGAGACCATTGGGTAGTCAATAATGTTCGTGGCTCACATAAGGGGACGTCTTGATTTACCCTTATGTGAGACACATACATTATTTTCCCACCAATCCTTTGTTCCTTTTCACTACTTCATATAAGAGAAATTCATTTTATTATGTACGAATACAATACCCTTAGTTATACAAAATGGGACAACATAAAGGTCAATGATATTCAAAACGTCAATAAATAATTGTTATTTTTATTGGTGATATGCTGTCATTTAGTTGGGAGAATATGTCCACATTAAACACCGTGTTTGATTTTCATAGACAAACATTCCAAAATATATACAACTTATAACATTCATTTTCAATGATCATCATTCATTGCTCAAAATACTTTCATTTCTCAAGTTGCTTCCATGCCTCATATCTTCATGACTTTCACAATATATTGTACTTGGGTTATTTGGAATCTTTGGTTGATTGGCTTGCGTTTGAAATTGCACCTCTTCATGTTCCATATACAAACATAGACATAAAGTGTAATGAATATATATTCATTTGTAGTATCATATACATGATTGGATATAAATACAAAAAATTACCATAGCATTGGTTGCTTCATAAATAATACACAATATTTTGAAGTTGTTCCTCATGCCGTCTCTCAAGATATCTTTTGTTGGCTCCATTCCATACTTTGTTTTCTGTAAGTTTTATACACCATGACAAAGCATAGATATACATAAAGGTTTCTTGTTGTTCAATTAATTATAAAACAATGGAAGTAAAACAACATAGCTACCTACAAATTGTTCAATTAACCCTTAATACTCCGATATTTACTCACAACCCATATGCAATCCAATGTCAATCGAATGTTTGGATAGCTCTTCTTTATATGCTAGCACTTTTTAGAAAACATACATTGATTATTGTAAACCAATTAAAATATATACATCACAACAATATGAAATATTAAGTAAGGAAAACACATTAAGTACTTACAAACTTTGCGATCAACTCTTTTTTGCCTTGTTGTCTCATCTTCCATGCTGAATGAATTCCATTTTATTTTTTGGTTTGTTGGAACAAAAAAATATTTGAAAATTAAATTGATTGTACATATAAAAAATCAATGAATACATACATATGATGCACGCCATTGTTGAAATGATTCCTCTTGTGATGCAATTATGCCCATTTATTTGACCATCTCCCTGTACACCTTTTTCAACAACCCTATTGACATGTTTTGTATATCATGTCGATTGTCCTTTGGAATTTTATCTATCTTCTTGAAAAACAAAAAACAAGATCAATATTTATATGAAAAATAAATATAGTGAAAATTAATTTGGCAATTTTTTGGACTAGTGTA
The DNA here is from genome assembly GCA_010110895.2 of Picea sitchensis. Taxonomy (NCBI): domain Eukaryota; kingdom Viridiplantae; phylum Streptophyta; class Pinopsida; order Pinales; family Pinaceae; genus Picea; species Picea sitchensis. The sequence goes on from SNQJ01S0008530.1 coordinate 118,913, forward strand.
TGCATATTACAAAAAAACATGTTTAACAATAATACTTTTTAAATGATATTTTTTTATTGTATGCTTTTGCTATTGCAAGTCATATAGGGCTCATTGACCATTTCTCCAGAACCACTTGCTATAGTTTATGCATAACCTGATTCTTGGAGTCATGATTTCTAAACCGTTGTGGATATTCCACTAGAGCAATTCATCATAATAGATCTTACAATATATTGAAATATTTTATTATGCAATTTATTAACTTAGATCTTTGATTTATTATTACTATCTTAGTGCTCAATTTATGGAAATAACTAAAATTGAAATGAAAGAAAAAGAAAAAGAACACACCATCCACACAAATGAACACAAGATGTGACCTGGGAAACCTGATATGGGAGAAAATATAGCTAGAAGGTGAGGCCTATTCTCTGCTATCTTTTCCTTAGTTATAAAATGCAAGTACAAATAAAGGAACACTCACTATGGAATTGCAATGGACACTGTGGCCTGGATGACTTTTACAAAATATTCCATGTTATGAATCAATGCCTTGAGAATGATAAAAATTTAGTGAGTACAATCCACTTCGAGGGGGAAACCTCCTTTTACAATATGTCCAATTTAGAAGACAAGATAGGATGATCATAAGATTAGGTCTCCTTGGTATATATATAGGAGACAAAGGGTACAATGAAATATTATAGTTGACCTACTAATGTAACACATAAAGTAATAATGGATTCTTATTAGGGCCTTAACATAGCCCCCCCATTTAAAAAATAATTGTCCTTAAAGCTTGTAATTGAGGGTACTTCTTCATGAACTTTTCATTTTTCCATGTAGCTTCTTCTAGAGGCACATTATTCCATTTTATTAGGTACTCCATAATGGTTCTATTAATAAGAGAAAGAGAATGTTGATCATGAACTTTTTCTGGTTTAAGAATCAACTTACCTTCTTCATCTAATTATGGAAGTTATATTTTCACTGACATTGTTTGTCCCAAAACCGKTTTTAGGCAATATACATGAAAAACCTTATGAATGTGAGAAGAAGACAAATMTAATTCATACAGGTCTTGTCCAATCCTACGAATAATCTTGTAGGGTCCATAAAATTTTGGAGCTAATTTTTGATTCTTCTTTTGCTTGAATGTGGATTGCTTATAAGGATGTAGTCTAAAAAACACCCAATCACCCYCCTCAAATTGTCTTTCACTTTGATTTTGATTTGCTTGTTGTTTCATCTTGTTTTGTGCCATTTGAAGGTTTTCCTTAAGAATTGTCAAAGTTTCTTTAGTATTCCTCCATATATATTCTATTGGCTATGCTTTGGAATTATCTTGCAAAACGTATGCGATACTAGGATCTAGATATCCATAAAGGGCCTCAAATGGGGACATTTTAGTAAATATGTGATAGATAGTAATATACCACCATTCTATCAGATGAATCCACTTCATCCATTGATATCTCTTGTCTGAAGAATAACATCATAGATAACCCTCTAAACATTTGTTAACTATTTTTGTTTGACCATATGTTTGTGGATGATATGCTGAACTCATAACTAGTGTTTTTCCACTCATCTTCCACAATTATTTCCAAAAATTTCTTGTGAATTTTGGATCTTTGTCAGTTACTATTGATTTAGGAAGAAGATGAAGTCTATGAAGTTATTTCATGGACACTTCTTCCACTTGGATTGATGTATATGTACTTTGAATTCCGTAAAAATATGCATACTTTGTGAGCCTATCAACGACCACGAAAATGGCATCCTTACCTTCAGATTTTGGTAAACTTGTAATGAAGTCCATTGATATCTCTTTCCATCTTTGATTAGGTATATGTAATGGATGAAGTAACCCTGGAGATTTTACTGTTTGTCCTTTATTTCTTTGGCAAACATAACAATCTCTTACAAAATTTTGAATACCTTTCTTCATTCCTTCCCAAAAGAAATCCTTTTTTATTCTTTTATATGATTTAAGGAACCTTGCATGTCCTGCCATTGGAGAGTCATGGGAATCCCTTAATATTTTTTTCTTCAAATTTGATTTAGGAAACACAAATATTCTACTCTTGTACCAAAGTATATCTCCCTTCCACTCCCAATGTTCCATAGAGTCATCCCTTCCTTTATACATTGTATTTTTTGTTTAGTACTATTGTCATTTTTCCATTCATGGAGAGCTTCTTCCAGCCACACGATAATAGAAGATGCAATAGAATATAATATTGATCTAGAAAGAGAATACACTACTACATTTCCTTCCCCTTTTTTTAGATTATTTCAAAATCCAACCCTTGCATTTTTTCTACCTATTTTTGTTGGTCTTTTGATGACAATCTTTGGTCCAAAAAGTACTTTAGGTTATCATGGTCCATCTTGAATTTAAAGTGCCTCCCAGTGAGATATTCTCACCATTTGTTTTTTGCATGTAAAATTTCTTCCATTTCTTTTTCATATGTATATTTCACCAAATCTTCCCCTTGAATTGTTTGCTTTCAAAATCCAATGCTCTCTCTTCTTATGCCAATACTGCTCCCACTTCTAGTCCCAATGCATCACATTCTACAATGAAAATTTTACCAAAATCAGGTGTTTCCAATACTGGTGTAGAATACATAACATCCTCTAAGATAGAGAATGCCAAAGTCGCCTTATCATTCCATACAAATGAATTTTTCTTTAAGAGAGATGTGAGTGGGATTGCAACGTGTGCATAATTCTTAATAATTTTTTGATAATATCATGTAAGACCCAAAAATCCTCTAAGACTCTTGATGTTCTTAGGAGTAGGCCATTGTAATATCCTAGATCTTTTGAGGGTCCACCTTAACCTCTTCCCTTGAAACAATATGGCCCAAATATTCTACTTCTTGTTTCCCAAAAGAACATTTGGACATTTTTACATACAATTGATTGTTCTTAAGAATTTCCAGGACTTCATCCACATGTTTAATGTGGTCTTCCCATGGTTTTCTATAGATAAGTATATCATCAAAGAAACGCAACACAAAATTTCTAAGATGGAGTCAAACATTTTTTTCACAAGGATTTGAAAAGCCGAAGGAGAATTAGTCAACCTAAAATGCATGACCAAGAACTCATAGTGCCCATCATGAGTACTAAAATATGTTTTTGGAATGCCATATTTTCTTAATTTGATCTGGTGGTATCCTAATTTAAGATCTAGCTTTGTAAAATAAGCCACTCAATGTAGCTTATCTAATAACTCATCAATATTTGGAATAGGGAATTTATCCGTTATGGTGATTTTGTTTAGATCTCTATAATTATGACAAATCCTCCAAGAATTATCTTTTCTTATCATCATCACTACTGGAGTTAAAAATGAACTCCTTCTTGGTTGAACAATACCCGAATCTAACATGTCTTGTACTATTTTGTCAATCTCCCCCTTTTGCTAATGATCAAGATATCTATAAAGAATTTTATTAGGAGGAGACTTACTTCCATCTATTAGTTCAATTTGATGTTCATGATCTCTAAATAGAGGTAGAACTTTAGGAATTTATTGGAAGATCCTATAGTGATTTTCCAAGGTGCATCTTAATTTCTCTGAAATATTTTCATCTTTATGCTTAACTTCCATAAAATAAAGTTTAGCCACCACTCCCTTGCTACCCTTTTTTAGGAGTTTTCCATTATATGTGAGTTGATGAATTGAGAAGGACCATATTTTAACCCTTATATTGAATTCCTTCCAACTCAAATCTCATGAATAATTCATTATAGTTTGGAGAAAGTATACCTAATATTCTCAACCATTGAATCCCTAGAACAACATATACACCTCCAATGGGAATTCCGTACATTGGGATTTCCAAATTATGTTATCCCATATAGTTTAATGTTCTATAATTTTTCCACACAAACAATACTCCCTCCATTAGCAACCAAAAATTGAAAATTTGTCACTGGATATACAAAAAATTGAGGCGCTCTGCTAATCTTTTATCAATGAAGTTATGGGTACTACCCAATTCAATGAGAACTATACCCTTTTGCTTCTCAATGTAACCTACAAATTTCAAGGTTTGAGGTGATGACAACCTTGCCAATGCATGAACATATATTTCTCACTTGTCTGAATCAATGTTTTTCATAATTTCAACCTCTATTTCCTGCTCTTTGAAGTTGACAAGTTCTTCCTCATTTCTTTGTGTAGATTCCTCCATTTCCTCTTCATCATTATTTTCCAAGGTGAACAATTTTGTTTCTTGACATTTATGCCCTTTTGACCATTTTATGTTACAAGCAAAGCATAGTCCTTTTGCTCTTGTTTCCTCCATTTCCTTTTGTGATATTCAAGTAGGTTGAGGTAAGGTTTTCTTATGAACCCCAAAATGATCTCTACTTCTTGCATATGTTGGAGTTACTTCACACACACCTAGGATTTATTTTTCCTAAGGTTTTTCCTTGTTTATTAGTCATAATTAGTCATTATATAGTCTCCTATATTTTAGGGGAGAATATTCCACTTGGAGAATATTCTCTTTCAGTTGACACTTTGGTTTGAATAGTTGAGTTGAGTTTAGATGCTGCATTGGTTTTGTCACCATGAAACATTTGGATCATCACCATGCTAATGTGCACTTGCCTTGGGATAATCACCAAACTTGTAAATTACCCTTGATTCCTTGATCTACTCCTCACTACTCTCTATTCAGTCAGTTAATTGAAGACTAGTTGACTAGTTAACTCAGCTAGGTGGTAGTTCACTCCCATAACTGCTTGAGAGACTAGACTAGGTGGAAGTTCACTCCTGTAACTGATGGTGTGTGTCCATATCACTCTAGAAAACCACTATGGTGCATTGGTTCTCCTCCAATCCGCATTGGTTGAGTTATACATAGTATATCATGTGTAAATTATTCATTATTCAAACGGTTAATGATAATTCTTCCATTCTTTCTCAAATTCTCTTTGCAAATGTGTGTAGTATTTTCTAGCTAGATCCATTCTGTGCAAGTTCAACACATTTACATGGTATCAGAGCCAACGAACTACTAAGAAAAACCTGCACCAAATTTTTTTGCAGGTACAAAAGATCGAAGACAACGGAAAGATGGATTTCCAAAAATAATTCATTCTTACACCATACAACTATTTTGAATGGAAGGAGAAAATAGCCATACATCTCCGAACCAAAGGGTTTTACATGTTAACCTTGAATACCGATACAAAATTGACATCAACCATAGAATAATCCAAGTACTTAAATCGCATAGATGAGGCACTCAGAACAATTTGCAGTCTTATTTCTCCCGATCTCCTTTTTCACATATCTTCCTGTAAGACTCCCAATGAAGCCTGGACCACCTTGGAAGGGATCTTTGGAAAACAAGATGAGATGAGGGGACACATACTGGAGGTGGAAATTCTCACATTGGATCCAAAAATCTTCGACAATATCCCATATTTCTTTACAAAATTCAAGGATTTACTGTTGCAACTCAAAGCTTGCGGGGTTGATAAATCGAAGGAGGAGAAACCAATGGTTCTCACCATTCTCTCCAAGCTTTTTCTTGAATTATTTGTATTCGTATCCACATTCCATTATTCCATATTCACCTCTGGATCCACCTGAAAGATGCCTTCATTTGAGGACTTTATCAAATCCCTGACACAAGATCAAACCAAGATCATCAACATGGGCACAATCAAAGGCCCAAGGGTGAATGCACTCTCTATGCAAGATAACATCCACAAATATTATAAATCTAAAGATAAATATAAATGGAAATCTCATGCACATTCGAAGAATGAAGGGTACACAAATCCCTTCACCGATGCCTCCGGATCCAAAGGGGAAAAGGGAAGAAAAGGGGAGAAATGCACGTACTGTCACAAAGGATTCCATCCAGAATTTGCATGCATGCATGCAAAAAAAAATATCTAATGACTCAAATACTTTAGAAAAACAACCTTGGATATCACATCCCTGAGGGTACCAAGAAGAATAAGATAGAAGATCAGATTTCCAAGAAAGGTAATTCTAGCCATGCCTTGATTGCCATCAACTCCTCTCCTGATGCTTGGATCATTGATTCATGAGCATCAAATCACATGGCTTTCTCAAAATCAATATATTATTCATTGGATGCATGCAAAGGTCCTCCTATTCTGATGGGGGACAAATCTTATTTCGAAGTCACCAACAAAGGAAGGATTGAACTCACCAACGAAAACTTCGAGAATGTGCTACACGTTCACAAAATTTCCATCAACCTTCTCTCCATTTATTTGATGGAAAATTACAGAAATGGAAAGAAAGTAATATTCACACCAAATTCTGTGGACATCTACAAAATGAAAACCAACTCCAGGGTTGCTACCGATGAGGTAAATCATCAGTCTAGATTGTAAACATTTTCTGAATTCATTGAACCTGATTCTTCTTTACTACTTACTCATCTTGATGAAAGTAGTAGGATATGGCACGAAAGGTTTGGACATTTGAATTTAAGATACATGCAATAACTTAGCAAGCAAAGATTGGTTGATGGTCTACCAGACATCCATTTCTCCAAGGGAGTATGTGAGGGATGTGTTCTCGGAAAACACCCTCAAGAGAAATTCGACAAATTAAAGTCTTAGAGAGCTTCTGCACCTTTAGATCTGATCCGAAGTGACCTTATGGGTCATTTTCCGCATCCATACATCAACAAAGCGAGGTTTGTTCTCATTTTTGTTGATGATTTCTCACGTTTTACATGGATCTACTTTCTCAGGAAGAAATTCGAGGTCTTTCAACACCTCAAAGATTTCAAAGCCTTGGTTGAGACATAGTCCGGAAAGAAGATCAAAGTCCTCCAAACTGATAATGAGGGAGAGTATGTAAATCATGAGATCCATAATATTTTCCATGAGGCAGGGATTCAGTTGCAACATATAGTTCCCTATACTCCGCAACAAAACTGCTGAGCGGAAAAATAGATCTCTAAAGGAGATGACATCTTGCATACTGCATGCAAAGTCACTACCATAGAGACTATGGGACGAAGCACTTAATTGTGCAACATACATCCAAAACAAATCTCCCCATATATCTGTCAAGGATAAGACCCCGTACAAGGCTTGGAGTGGCCTCAAACTGGAAGTGACCCACATTAACATTTTTAGTTCACGTGCATGGGCCCAGATTCCCTTTGAAAAGAGGAAGGCACTTGATCCACAAAGCACTGAGTGTATTTTTGTTGGATATCCCCATGGTGTGAAGGGATATAGGCTTATTGATATTTCCTAGGACCACTCATCATTGAGCCTAGTGTCCAATTAAAGGAAAGTGTCTCGCATGTACCTCAACAACCACATGTAGACACCTTCATTCTTCCACCTGTCCGAGATGATGAGCATGCACATGCCGAATCTTTTTCAGACAAGAGTTATAATTCATAGGACTTAGATTATTTAGATTCAGAGTCAGTACAGTCAGATGCAGAGTCAGATCATCCATATGTAGTTGCAGATCTAGAGCAGAGGCCCAAGTGGGCATAGACTACTCTTCAAGATGAAGGGGATCTCGTTGGTGATCCAACCAATACTAGGAGGACTCGATCTAATTTTGAGGAGCCTCCTATTGCACTCACTGCCACTGAACCATTTCCCTCCAGGCATCTTTTCTTGGTTCAATATTCAAATCCATAGTCTTATGACAAGGCTGTTGGAAATCCATTTTGGGAATCCACCATGCAGGAGGAGTACAACTCTCTCCTCGAGAACCAAACTTGGGATCCGGTTCCCCTTCCTTCTGGAAGGAAACTTGTCAGATGTAGATGGGTCTACAAGACTAAGAGAACAACGGATGGACAACTTAGTAGATACAAATTCAATCTTGTTTCCAAAGGCTTTCAGCAGGTTCATGGTATTGACTATGATGAGACCTTTGCTCCAGTAGCGAAGATGGATTCCATATGATTGGCACTTTCCATTGTGGCAACCAAAGGATGGGAAGTCCATTAGATGGACGTGAAGAATGAATTTCTTCATGGTGATCTCTTTGAGGAGATCTACATGAATCAGCCCCAGGGATTTATACAGGACTCATCTTTGGTCCGTTGACTGAAGAAGTCCCTTTATGGTCTCAAGTAGGCTCCGAGGGCATGGTATGCCAACATGGACTCCTACCTGTTGTCACAAAACTTTGTATGTTATAAATCAGACCTGAATGTCTACATGCTCAGGATGACTGATTCACTTCTACTATTATTTCTGTACGTTGATGATTTGTTGATCACCAGTTGCTCAACTTTAGAGATTGTTGCAGTCAAGAGGATTCTACATGACATGTTTTTGATGACAGACATGGGTCCTCTACACTTATTCCTTGGACTCGAGATCAGTTAGGATGCATCAGACATCAAACTGTCTCAGGCCAAGTATGCACGAGATCTCCTTGATATATTTCACATGACAGCATGCAAGTCTGCACCGACTCCTTTCCTATCAAGAGTCAAAATTGAGGATGGTAGGGAGACTCCACTGGTTGACAACACACTGTACATAAAACTAGTGGGGAACTTGTTGTATCTCAGACAGGCCAGACTAGACCTCTCCTATGCAGTTGGCATAGTTTCCAGGTTCATGTAGGAGCCGCATGAGCTACATTGAAAGGCTGTAAAGCGTATCCTTCGATACGTACAGAGCACCATCACCTTTGGGATTTTTTATGCAACAGACTCTACATTATATCTCATCGGGTTTATTGATTTTGACTGGGCTGGCGATAACACTGATCGCAAGTCCACATCTGGTTACTCACTCAGTCTTGGTTCTGGGCCTATCTGTTGGTTGAGCAAGAAGAAAGCTGCCATTGCTCTATCTTCAACCGAGATAGAGTACATAGGGGTAGTTAACATAACCATTTACGCTATGTGGCTACAACATTTTCTCACTGAGTTGGGAAATCAGTTTCATCAACCGATCTTCATTTGGTGTGACAACCATAACACTCTGAAGTTCTACAGAGATCCAATTTAGAGGCAGTGGACGAAGCACATTGAGATCCACATGCACTAAATCCCGAACTTATTACATGAGGGGATCATCGACCTACAATTCTGTCCTTTGGCAGAACATATGACTGACATCTTCACCAAGACCTTCACTGAGAAAAAGTTCCATTCTTTGCGAAGTCATCTTGGAGTGAAGGAAACAATTTCCTAGCAACTGTAGTTATTCTTTTTACATACATTGTACCTTGATGGGGGGGTTTTACCATGGGCTTTTCCCTCTTTCCTCACTTTATTTCAATGTATATTTTGTATTTGGGTACCAAACATGGCCTTGTTGTCGGGACCCATTCTTTATTTTCACCGTAGTGATGTTCAGGGGGGGGGTGTTGGAGTTACTTCACACACACCTAGGATTTATTTTTCCTAAGGTTTTTCCTTGTTTATTAGTCATAATTAGTCATTATCCAGTCTCCTATATTTTAGGGGAGAATATTCCACCTAGAGAATATTCTCTTTTAGTTG
>SNQJ01S0008530.1:173071-183956 GCA_010110895.2 Picea sitchensis
TAAGAAATTAACATCAACACATGATCACAACAACGCCTAATCAACAACATCATAAGTAAAAGCAATACCAACTACTCATCATGGAAATCACTAATGATGCATTCAACGTGTCAACGAAGGACAGTGACACATAAACATTAGTAGCATAGCAAATCAAAACATCATAATCATCTTGAAACGATTTACAACACGTACAATCAAATAATGAATATAAAATGACTACCCTCTCGACCTACCCTGCAAGGTTAGGACCTCCAAGACACATAAGAAACACTCAATCCCAGGTTCAAATTGATTTTAACCATTTAAGGTCTCAAGAATGACGATTATTATGAGGAACAAGGAGGTGTGTACATTCCACTAACAAACAAGTCCAATCATCAACTAGATCCATCATCAATCATATTCATCAATTAATCATGGTGCAAGGGTAATCAATATCATTATCAATCATTCATCAATTATTAAATATTCGCTGCGTGCGAGAGTAAATAATTCTAGAACAATCACATGTCGATGTAAGTAAGGTGCAAGAGAAATCTAGTCACTAAATCAGTCATATATCTAATAAATTCATGACGCCAGATTAGTTAACATTAAAATTCAAGGTGCAAAAGAATAATGATGAAGCAATCACACACCCACTTAAATTAAGATACACAAGTACATTTTGTTACTAAACTAATCATGCATCACCATTATTGCAAGGTGCATGGGCAATCAAGCTAAATCATTTTACATACGTTGTTAATCCAATGCACAATCAATCCAATAATTTAATCACAACATAATCCATGGCGCAAGGTTAATTTATAACTCAATCATTCATTTCACCAGAGAAAACTATTGATTTGTCTCATGGCGCAACCAAGCTATCTACTCAACCAATCATACATCAATTTAAGAGGAAGAAAATAAATTATACACATATCATTATACATCAACATTGTTCATAACACATAATTCATCAACATTTATATCGTGGCACAAAAATAATTTATTTACTTAAGTAATCACCCCTCTACATTTTCAAGGTGCAGAAACAATCTAATTATTAAATTGATCACACATCAACATTAATCAAGGCGCTCATGTAATCAAATCACATCCAAACATTCAATACATCTCTTTTAATACATGGCACAAATTAAGTATCAATTCCAATTCATGCATAAAGTAGTCATGTTTTTCAATGAGGCTTACAATTTACATCATAAAGTCCCCCACTTAGGTGCTATTAATCCACAATAGTCTTTCAACAATTTAATTCATAGTCAAGTAAATTCAATACATCACCTATAATGAATGCGTGAATATAATTCTTTCATTCATTTATAGACTAACCCCAAAATAAATCAAGCATTCAGTAGAGCCTTTTATTGATAGGTCATAGATATCTAAAGTGCTCATTAAAATTAACGTTGAGATATAAAATGACACTTAACAACGAATATTAATCTTGAAGACTTCTAGATATCATAAGGAAAAAGATACATATAAAACTATGTGATCGCATTGAAAGAAGATATCTTCCTTTGAATATTACTAACTAAAATAAAATGAAACTAAAGGACACTCCAATGTGCAGGGCATCTTCTAATGCCAAAAGAATTGTAGGAATAAGAAAAAGGCAGGGACTTAATAACTTAGAGACATGAAGGAAAACATAGAGTTGGTAAATTCACCAAAAATGCAGAGATAATGAGGAAAGTTATGGGCAAAAATAGTGAGCAACACACAGAGATAAAGAAGGTAAAAACTCATGTTGGTTCCCCCACAAGCTAGCACATTTTACACAAAAAAAAATGCAGAGATGAAGATGGTTAAAATGCATGCTGGTTTCCCCCACAAGATAGCATGTTTTACACATAAAAACACAGAGATAAACATGGTATAACCACATGTTGGTTTCCCCCACAGTCTTAGCACATTTTTACACCAAAAGCGTAGAGGTAAGGAGGGTAAAAAATCTTTCCAGTTTCCCCCATAGTCTGAGCATGTTTTTACACTAAAAACACAGAGTTAAGGAGGGTAAAAACTCTTTCTAGTTCCCCCCACAGTTTGAGCATGTTTTTACACCAAAACCGTAGAGGTAATGAGGGTAAAACATCTTTCTAGTTTCCCCCATAGTCTGAGCACGTTTTTACACCAAAAACGTAGAGGTAAGGAGGGTAAAAACTATTGTTAGTTTCCTCCACAGTCTGAGCATGTTTTTACACCAAAAACACAGAGGTAAGTTGGGTAAAAATTCTTGTTAGTTTCCCCCACAGTCTGAGCATGTTTCAACACAAAAAATGCAAAGGTAAAGAGGGTAAAAACTCTTTCTATTTTCCTCCACACTCTGAGCACGTTTTTACACCAAAAACATAGAGGTAAGGAGGGTTAAAAATCTTTCTAGTTTGCCCCACAGTCTGAGCACGTTTTACACCAAAAACATAGAGGTAAGGAGGGTAAATCTCCTGGGCATCCTTCGGCAAAAAACCAGAGGTGGAATGTGCATTGACAAAGTAAAACTTCGTTGGAGAGTGAGAAAAAACGTGGGTAAATTTCCCGAGCATACTTCAACAAAAATCCATAGGTGGAGTGTGCATTGACAAAGTAAAACTTCGCTGGAGAGTAAGAAAAAACGTGGGTAAGTATAATAAGAATTTTTGATTAGTTCCAAATCAATTTTGGCTGGTAGCGACCTCATTAGAGAAAACAATCGATTTGGAAAAAAATGTTTTATGGATTGGATAGTACAAACTCAGGTTCAACTTAAAGGGAACTGATCAAACATTCTGTATGTAGACATTCAATCTTAGATTGAAATTAACCAGGCGATGATCGAACATTCTGTATGTAGACATTCAACCTCATATTTGAAATTAACAATGGCGGTGGTCAAACATTTATATATGTATACATTCAACTCAGATTTTAATTTAACAACAACGGTGGTCAAACATTTATATATGTATACATTCAAGCTCATATTTACATTAAAAATGGCGGTAAAATTATTAGGAATCTACCTCTAGCATTTATAAAAGCATCTAGGATATTATCTCTTGATCTTAATATCTCACACAATTACGCAAGGTAAAAAAAAAACTAGATTATACAAATTAATCCAATGCGATTACAATTTTAAATAAAAATACCGTAACTGAAGGCGAGAAGTCGATGATGATCTCCCACGCTTGCGCTCCATCCCACTCCCCTTTTCTAACCGTGAAGACCTCACCGGTACCTCCCAATAAACACTAGGGACACTCTTCTTCTCCCTTGGCCCACTGAGCCGCAAAGGGGCCAGACACAAATACAACAAAAAAACTCTAGCTCCCATCTCGCCTCGCAAGGATGAGCTATCACTCTCTCTTTTTCAAGTTGGGTATCCCAACTCTCACAAGAAAAATCAATCAAAAAAATTATGGCAACATAACTTTACGTATACCGGTCATGATCCATTCCTCCTCATAGACATTTCTTTTATATAATTTTTCTTAGTGTCCACTTGCTAATTGCACATTAAATTTGTTTTTTCTAAAATTAATTAGGAATTACTCTCCCCCATACACTTGTCACCTGATCCCTTAGTTGCACCAAAAATTCACTATCTAATTTAATTAAATGTCAATTTCTCTCACCCATCCTAAAAGCGCTCCTAACTGTCCTTTTATTTCCTCTATTTCACTTTTAATGGCTGATGCCTTTCTAAAACTTAGTTATGTTTAATTTAGGAAAGTTCTGTAGTTAAAATAGACTAGATTCATTTCTATGCTTCCACATTCTTTTTTATATTTATTTCATTTCTTATCTTAGTTCCAATTTGGTATTCTTTTGCACACATTTATATAATTAAATCTTTAGATACAAATTTTTACTCTTTCAATTCCTAACTTGATTTTTCTTCATCCCCCATCATTTATTAAATTTATAGTTTAAATTTTTATCTTCTTACCCACTTTAGACTTAGGCTTAGAATTTTTAAACTAGGCTTAGAATTTTTAAGGAGATTTTATAATTAATAAAAAATACTCATTTAATAATTATTTTAAGTCCGACCATGTCAAAGAAAATGTTGTTTTCTAGGCACCTAGGTTCATTGACTCACCTTTATTAAAGATTGCGACGTTCCCTTCAAGACGCACTCCGTGCTCTAAGGGTGCCACTCGTCTTTATTCAAGTTTTAATTATGTGATGTGCCCTTCAAGACACACTATGTTCTCCAAGTGTTTGACTCACCTTTATTCAAGTTTTATTTATGTGACGTGTCCTTCAAGATGCACTACGTGCTCCAAGGGTGCCACTCGCATTTGAATTTTTTTGGTAGTTTTCCAACCCTTGGAGTCAATACGCCATCAGACAACCCTATGAGAGACTAAGGGCCTCTAAGGAATAAGGACCCTGCCTTATTGCGCGCCCCTTAGAATTTTCATGAGCGACTGTCTCAGTCTACCTTCACGACATCATGCATCTCTTGAACTAGATAATCACTAACCTACAATTCGAGCCACAACGATAGTGCTAGTAGGCTTTTGCAGGGATGTTTCCACACCTCTCCCTGAATATATGGTTGATGTGCATGTCCACTTTACTCCTTATGTGAGTCTGATTAAAAAACAATCGTCAGCCTGCATCCATCAACGAAACACTGTCAACGATCCATAAACAACATCATAATATACCTGATCATATGTCACATATGCATAAATAGAAATACCCAAACCATATACAGTCCACTCCTTGACTCGATGCAGAGTCAAAGGAGGTACATTGATGCCACTGACATCCTTAGTCTGCCGAGTGTCCTTCACACTCAAGAGAATTCCGTTAATAACACCTATCTATACATAGATATCAAATAACATACCATTATAATCCAACAACAACATCAAAATCCATAAGAAAAACATACAATCATATACTAAAACATATCACTTGCACACAAGTGTCCTAAAAGAATAAGTCAAATCATGTGCACGCAAGAGAGGGATGTTACACAAGATGCTTATTAAATAATGTTTAATTACCAAATAATTTTTGGATGGATCCAACAATAATTTGTGTTCAAGATCAATTTTAATTACTCACATCATTAAAAAAAATACCTATGAAGCCTAGTATGTAGGAAGCTAAACATTTATCACTTGGAAGTGTTGACTCTCTTGCATATGTACATGTGTCCATGAAAAGCATAATACAATTTTTGAAAAAATGTAAAATTCATAAATTTATTTATGAAAATGCAATGTTGTACAAGAAAGTGGAAAACAAGAGCATGGAAGATGCTTGAAATAAATATCAAATCTTTAATTTTGGGATTAATGATGTTGGTGTTAGTTTATTCAAAGGAAATAAAACCTACATAAACAAGATCTTGCATTCTTCACCACCTAAGTTATAACACTTCAAATGCAATTTAGGTGAAAACATGTAAGGATGCATGGGACAAGTTGGTTGATATTCATGAAAAAGAAAGAGATAAACACTAATGCTCATCTAATAGATATTTCTCTAAATAAAGTTATAATAATTTAAAAGCATGAAGGCATATATAGCACAAATTTGGTCTCTATTGGAATAAACATAGTTACCAACTTAATGAGAACTCTACAGAGTTCTCATTTTTTGGGGGTCCAATTTTTTATCCCGTTTTTAAAAATGGTGCTACTGGTAGCACCCCCCTCCGGTTTTAGGTGGAATTTGATATTTTATATTTTTCCATCCACAATGTTTCCACATTATTTTCTTAAATTCTTTTTTTTCATCTATTTTCTATTTTTTCTAATATATATATTCAACGGTGTTTTTAGTTATTTTTTCATGTTTCTTTCAATCTTAAAAATATTTTTTACCATTTACTTTTTTGAAGTTACGATTTTTCATATAATTTTGTCTCAATTAATTTATTGTTCCATACTTTTTAAATATAATGAAAAATATAATTTTTAACACATTGTTTACCTTTACTTCAATAAATCGAAAAAAAAATTGTAGTTAAATAACACTATTTTTGAATATTTAGCAAAAAAATACACATTTTATAGCCATATATAATTAAAAAAACCTATACATTTTGGTACATATTCCTTAAAATAACATGTCAAATAAAGTATTTTTATGGACATAATTGAACAAAAAAATTCTAAATTTTATAAAAAATTATCATTTTCTTTCATATATTTATACATTTGAAGTAAAAAAACTACAACATTTAATAAATTTTTTCAATGTATACTGATTCACATACAAATAAAACTAAAAAATAAAAAACAAAAAAAATGATTCATCACAAAACAACAATAGATACATCTTTATTCTTATTTTAAAATATGAAAGTCAAATCATTACAGTTATAGCTCATAAAAAATTTGTAAAATTGAGCAGCATCTTCAAAGAGATATTTGAACTAATCAACAATATCATATATCCCAAATTCATCATTCTCAACAGACACATTATCATCTTCTTCGACGTCATTTTATGCTTCCATTGTGTCATTTTGTTCTTCCATTGGTTCTTTGATGTTTGGAAGTTCTCCAAAGTGATCCTTTCCAATTATTCCTCCTAATGGTACTTGAGGTTCCTTTGAAAATTTTTCTACCTTTGATTCACTAAAATCTCCTTTCCTCAAGCCAACTTCTTGCATTTCATGTGCAAGAGCTGGAATAACATTAATTATTTGTTGAATAAAATTGTACTGCATTGGGTCACTTTCAATGGCTATGCGATTCCTTCCTTTATGTAGGAAACACTCTAATGTTGTACCTAATCAACAAATAAAAAATAAATAATGAAGTTAGATATTGTAAAAAGACATAAATTAAAAATAATATAAGATTGAAGTTATGATTTCATAAATATGAGATCATAATTCTTACCTGAACCTGAGAACAAATCCAAAACCCAATCTCCTTTATTTGAAAATTTATCTATAAGATACTTAATTAATTTTTGTGGTTTTTGATAAATGTTAGCCATCTCTCCTTTCAATTTTTTTTTCTCATATGTTAGATTTCTAACCACATCATTGTATACCGATATACTACTAGGAGTCTCTCCATCATTTGCATTGGCAAGAATACAATTATAAGAATCATCTTTTGTTCAGGTTGCAAGATGTATACTTTCAAAATAATGTTTAAATGATTCTCTCTTGGAGCTCTAAATATTAGGCTTGTGCCTGTAATATAAATAAGTGCAAATTCAATTAACTTGTGAATTAATAAAATTGTTTTCTAATCTTAATTGCTAAACATACACTTTCAATATCTTACCAAATAAACTGCATCCTTGTCTTTTGTTTCCCCTTGAAGATTGATTGTACTAATCCTTGTCGTGTGTCTAAATGAAATAATATAAATATCCAAAATGGTGATGTTGTAACTTTTGTAAATCCCATAACCACTTTATTGAAATCTTGGTAAGTATAAGACTCAGTATCATATCCAATGTTTTCGATATTATAACCATGAGGGATATTCACAATAACTAGGGAGTATTATTTTTTAGGAACAATATTTGCAAGTTTTTCACAGTCACCTAATATCACTTCATATTGAACAATCTCGAGCCCATTCCAAATGTAGTGATCAAGGGTGTCCTCAAGTTGAACATTTTGAACACATCTCCTTCTTTCTCTTTCAAACTTGTTTTTTTGAATAAAACTTTTGAAAGTTCCAGGTAGTACATTTGCATTCTTATTTGGATTTTTTAATGAAACAAACAAACATATAGTTATATATCTATAACTATTAAAATATAAATAATTTAACTTACAAACGAATAATATGAATGTAATAAATCAACATACCTTTTTGAATGCAACAAAAAATTGTTTCAATACCACTGAAGAGCTTGAATCTGGATAGTTGAGTTTAACATCATCCCAACTTTATTCATTCAACATCTTGACCATTTCCTCTTGTATTTTCATATACACCCGTGACTAAATAAAACAAAAATAATGTTAAACTGAAAAAAAATAATTTTCTTTTCCTAACATAAATAAAAATAACTCAACAAACTTAGTTTTTAAATTTATCACACATTTCTTCCATTGACAATTCTCCCGACCTAACACATGATAATATAGTTATGATCAGTTTATCATCCTTCACTCCTTGTATTGATCTCCAAGATGTTATAGTCATATCATCAGGAAGAATTTTTATGTTAGAACCTATCTTACTTGTGCCACATATCAATGGTTTAGCCTTCTTACCTCTCTAATTTTTTATACGAATATTTTTCCATAGGGTGAAGACCTCATCTATCCAATCCCATATTTGTCCAGTTCTAAATCCCAATTGAAAATAGTTATCCACAAATCTAAATATATCACTTCCTTTACGCTTTTTTTCTTTTGTATTTTCATCATCAAGTGGGAATCCTATTTCCATGCAACATTGCTTTCGAAACTTAACATCAACATTTGATCTCTCCCCGCGACATATTTAATAAAATTCATCATGGATAAATATCACCATTTGAATGAAGGTCATAGACATTATGTACTCATTGTCTGTGTTGTGATCCCATGCTAGTAACTTTGCTTCTAAATATGTTAAACCGACATAAATTATGCATTTGACTGTCTCAAAAAGAGGATTATTGAGATATTATTGCATCAATTCTCTTCTAGCCTCTACAGAATGATTTCCTCCAATCACATAATATTTGTAGTCAAAACATTTTTATCTATCAAATTCTTCCCTCGTAGGAACTACCATTGGGTCAACAAGAACTAGGTAGTCAACCACACGTGCATATGGATTGTACATAACCAATGCTTTCAAATTGTGAATATGGAAGTGATGCAATTTTCTAATTTGATATTTTTCTTGCCCTTCTATGGGTTTATAAAGTTGTTTCACATTCAACTGAAATGTGTGGCCATCATCAACTAAGTTTTCTGTCTTCATTCTATTTCGAATGACATTTTGTGTTGTTTTCATAATACCATCCTCTAGATCAACACGTGGTGTTATTATTTCTCTGCTACCTTTAGGACTTTCACTATAATACTCCGAGATAACGATGACTTTTTGAACATTATCAACATTTGTTTTCTTCCTCTTATGATTTAAATGTGTTTCATCTAAATCAATTATTTCTTCATAATCAATATGAATAGACTTATCATCAACCATCGCTCTTTTGCATTTATTTTGTTTGTTCTTTTTGCGAGAATGAGTGATAACCTCATTGGGACCAATCTCAACAAAATATTCATTTGGAGTTTCCTCATTTTCAAATGTAACCCTCTTAGGATTTCTAGAATGAGGATTTTTCTTTCTCCTTTCATGTTCTTCTCTGTCTACTCTTGCAGGTTCAACCTCCATTACTTTCTATTTCTTTTTTCTTCCTTCTCGTGTATTTTCAATATGAAAAGCATTGATGAAATCCATGATATCATTCTCTGTAGAGTAAATCCCCACTAACATATGTGAAAGTTGTTCAACAAAATCCTGTAAAAATAAAATATAATATTTTCATGTTAATTAAAATTAAAACATTACCATCATTCCAAAAATAATAAATGACACAAAAATAGAAATAAAAAACTTACATTGCCTTTCTCAATGCCATCAACGATGGATACACACAATTCTGAAAAACATTCATTCTTGTTATAATTGCTCAATTTGAAACAATATATAAAATTGATATAAGTTCTCCCTTGTTTGACAAGTTCATAAACAATATATGTGGCTGGTACCAAACATATATCTCGTAACAAGCCAAGTGCTAGATAATTTCCTTGCACATGTTCTAATTCGACACAATACAAATATATATGATCTCCATTGTTTCCTTTCTTGTCTTTAACAAACCAAGAATATTCGTGTTTATTTTCACCTTCCACATATTTCCACTCTCTAACATTCTTCATTGCCTTTGATAGCTCAGGTGTTAAGCTATCATTTTGTTTCCTAACATTCATGGAGGTTCCAGTTGCATTTTTGGATGCCATTATTGCAGGTCGTGATCTAGATATATTCATAGATAATATTTTTCCTTCCATTTTCCTATATTAAGATAAAAAAAAAAAATTAGGCCTTTCACATTATAATAAACTAAAAAAAACAACATTGAATATAAAAATTAATTTAAAAAAAAATATTTTTTTTAACCCATATGTAAAAAGTTTTGACCCATGGACTTATTGGGCTTATGCCAGGACAATGGATTGGCTTTGGGGGCTGGACCGATGCCTGACATCATCCCAGCCCCCCGCAGCTAAGGCACAAACATTGCCTAGTAACCACCATGGGCCAAAACTAATAAAATTTAAGTAAAAAACAATAAAAAAACTTTTTTTTTTTTAAACTATACCTAAATTTGACTTTTTTTTCATTTGTTTTTCAAAACATCTTAAGGATTTTGTTAAGATTTTTTGAAAAAAGTCTCAATTTTTTTAAAAAGTTGGGTATTTTTTAGAAAAAAGTAGAAAACATCTAAATAAATTTAAGGTTTTTTAATTTTCGTATGAAAAAATATTATGTGATTCAAAGATAATCTTATAATTGTTATTTTGGTAAATGGTAAGAATTTAAAAAATAACTATCCTATGAAATGATAGATTCTCCTCAGATGTCTTCTCGATGTTTCTGCCTTGTAGCTTGCTCCAAATCCTTTAGCAAATACTGCCCAAGATATACCACAATATAAAAACATAAAACAAGACTGTCTATATATAACACGTGATATAAATTACTATTAGTATAACGGATGTGGGATAAATAAAAATTAGGTATATTGTCTATATATACCTAAAATTATATGGATCATCAATATGTTTAATAAATGTGGGATAAATAAATAAATATGATAAATATTGTATTTAACATGTAAATAACAAAATAAAAGAGTACAAATTGTTTTTAACTTTTTAAGG
>SNQJ01S0008531.1:0-11749 GCA_010110895.2 Picea sitchensis
TTGGCATACAGTTGGTTCTCTCTTAGCACCTGCAACACCATCCTCAGATGATGTTCATGCTCTTCCTCAGATTTGGAATACACCAAGATGTCATCCAAAAATACTATGAAAAACGTGTCTAGATATTCTTTGAATACACCATTCATTAGGCACATGAAAACAATGGGTGTATTTGATAACCCAAATGGCACCATTGTGAATTCATAATGTCCATACCTTCTTCTGAAGGTGGTCTTACTGGTGTCTTCATCATTTATCCTTACCTGGTGGTACCCTGACCTGAGATCTATCTTCAAAAATATCTTTGCATCTTTTAATTGATCAAAGAGATCATCAATCCTTGGTAAAGGATACTTGTTCTTTATAGTCACTTTGTTCAACTGTCTAAAATCAATGCACAATCTAAATTTCCCATATTTCTTCTTTACGAACAAGACTAGGGCACCCTAAGGTGACACACTTGGGCATATATACCCCTTCTTCAAAAGTTCTTCAAGCTGCAATTGCAGTTCTTTCAGCTCTGGTGTACTCATTCTGTAAGGAGTTTTTGACACTGGAGTTGCTCTAGGAATTAGGTTTATAGAGAAATCAATATCTCTCTTTGGAGGTAGTCCTGGTACCTCCTTGAACACATCTTCAAAATCTTCTAGGACTGTATGTTTATGTTTAGATATATGCACATGATAATTATCATTTCTGTGAGGTAGCATGTCCTGGCCTAGGTGGCCTCGATGTGTATGATGTTTCTTCAAGAATCTTTGTGTGGCATAGTCCAATAGGTTATGGTTGGGTATGCTACAAATTGGTATCAAATTGGTATCAGATCTAAGAGAGACATCCTGTAGTGACATTACCTATCTTTTCGTTGGCTGGGGACGTTACAAAATGTTGGGTTATGCCACAAATTGGTATCAAATTGGTATCAGAGGTAAGAGATACATCTTGTAGTGATGTTTCCCAGCCTGTTGGTTACTGGGGACATTAAAAAATGGTATCAGAGCCAAGGTTCAAGCACTGAGCCTAGATGGGCCGGATAAGTGGTCATTGGAACCAAGGTTTCAAGTGGAAACTGTGTCGATAGGAACCAATTTTGAACCTCAGAACATTCCTGAGCACCAGGAGGTTACCTTGGTTATGTTATGAAGCTCAGGAGGTGTAGTGGTATTATAAAACCATGACAGACATGGTGTTGGGCTGCAGAGTAATGTGGGCCATAGGATATGTTCAAGAGAAGGAGGACAATTCATGACCGTTGGATCTGGAGAAAATTGCAGGAGGGTTAACCTGCAAGTCCTTCCTAATTCGATGCTTCGACGAAGTTATGTGTTATAGAGTGGAAGAGGCCGAAGGCTCGAAGCCCCGAAGTCCCCAAAGTGGAACTCACTGTAGATCTAGGGAGAAGAGATCAACCGTCTGATTGGGCTGAAGTGGATCAAAACCATTGGATCAAGCCAAGGGTGGAAGTTACGATGTTGTATGAAGGGTGAAAACTCCTAAAGCTCCGAAGTATAGAGTTAATCCATACCATTCGTCAAGAGGGACACATGTTAGCAGATTAGCTTATTCAGGATTTCGGCATTCGGGAAAATTAATGTATGTTGGGGAGAGAACTCCCAAAGCCCGAAGCTTCGATGCCCTGAAGAGCCGAAGTAGTGATTCATGATGACGTCATTTGGATTGATGTGGACACATGGGTTGTGTGCCACATGTCAGTGGGTTTCGAACCCATCGAAGATTGAAATTCAATTTGGAATGTGACATGTGTCACCCATCTGATTAGGCCACGTGTTAGCCGCTAGTATTCTACCACGTGGCACTCTGCATGAGCATGGCTATTGGGGCCCTGTGGTTACATAACATAGTTAAAGGTCAATATATGATGGACCCACACTGGCGTTGATCATGATACATCAAGATCGACGAATAGGAGGCATTGCGAGGACCCAGGTTGCACAGAAGTTAATTCCCCAAGGTGGCCCCGCGATCCAAACCATGGTTTTACCAAGGGGTTACGTGTCAGTGTCAGAATAATTGCGGGGCGATAGGTAGGTTACTCCAAAACCATCGATGCATACCCCCACAATTTTAAAGGCATAAATATTGATGTGACATGTTAGTGTTCGAACATTGAAACCCTAGGGCCTAGAGGACGCGTGGCACCAGATGTCGCAGTCCGGAGACCAAACTCTCTAGAAGAATTGTGCTATGTTATGCAATGGAGGGACCCCCCACCATTAAAGGAAAAAATGCAAAGGGGGGTGCGAAATTGATTACTATCTGTCGATCTGAGTGCTAATGATCACAGCCGATGAGACTTGCGTGAAGATTAACCACTATACGACAACAGTCATATTCGCTTGTTGAGGGTTATATCGCATCTCAGTCATTGGTTGCTGATGAATAGTGGACCGTATATCCACTCCCCACACTTCACAAGTTTTCCCATTAGACACTCTAGGGAGTTACAATGACTTGGGATAGGAACTTCCGAAGCTCGGAGTTCCAAAGCCTGGAGTTCCAAAGATCGGAGGCCCGAAGTCCCGAATAAGTGCCTATTGACCTAGAGCTTGGCCACAACCCGTGGTTGCATGGGTTGGGGGCTAAGAGAAAGGGGTCAGTGCCCGAAAAGTGTGTTAAATAAGGGAAAGTGGGTTAGGAAGGAAGCAAGTGGGTTTTTTCTGGTTCGAACTTGCATCAAAAGAATACTAAAGACCCGAGAACTTTATGATAGGGTCCAATAAAGATGTAAGAGCCATTAGCTCAGAGAAAAGAGATTTTTTCACAAGAAGGGAATCAGAGAAGAAGCACAAGTTTTAAAGGATCATAGATTTCTTCTCAAGGCTCAGAATTGAGCAAGGAAGCCATGATTAGGAAGGTCTCGGAAAGAGGATTGCATATGTAATGGTTACATTAAAATAGAAAAAGTTCTAGAGATGTCTTTAGATAGAAGAAAGAAGGAAGAAGGATAGGGAAAATTCTTTATTCTACATCTGATATTTTTTAGAAGTCATTAGATCAGATGTTGGGTTCGATAAGAAGCATGGAAACCCCAAATGGAATTCTTGTTTGGGGAATACAGTCTAGGTGACAATATTTGCACATAAAATGTGACTGCTAGATGGAGAAAGCCATCTACGATACATGATAATGCATGAACCATAAGTTCATATGGAGATGCAAAGAATGGAAATAAGGATGGTTTTATGGAATATGAAAGAGTTTGTAGATAAGAGGTGACATATCCAAGAATCAGTCCTACAGATTGGAGGTAGCACCTCCATTATTGCTATCAGAATACGCAATGGAAGCATGACCTGAAGGTCATCAAATATGTCATGACAGAAGTTGAATATGCATGTCAGAAGGCTAAATCAAATTGCTTCAATAAAGAAGTTGGTGTTAACTAACCAAGGTTACTCAGAGAACATGACTAGAATTATAATTTGTTCATGTAGGATATGAATCAAAGGAATCCAAATAATAATGGAATGCTGAAAATTAATATCAACATAATATGTGATGGCAAGTATGCAAAGTATACAAGGAAACAATCCTGGATGGATTCAAGTCCATAAACATCCTAATATAATGGAAGAATAAATCATGATATAAATATCCGACTAATAGGAATGCATGTCAACACTCCAGGGAGGAAAGATAGAATGGTAGAGGATTGTTGATTCACTCCAAAGGTGTGAAGGTATTTCCACAAGAGCATGGAGATATCAAGTCAAGAATAATTTAAAAGTGAAATGACTTCTAAAGAGAAATCAATAAGGAACCAGGAAGAAGAAAATGGTTCTATGCATGGTTTTGAATGTAGAGGAGATGGTGCCTGACAAGAATCCATATTAAGTGACATAGAGCCATGATTGACAACCCAAGAGGTTGGAGGTATCACTTGAATCTATGATGGTAACATAAAATAAGGACTTCTAGTTAGTTCTATGCGACTAGCAAAAGAGAAGAGGAGAGTACAAGAAAACCTTAAGTACTAAAGTATTATGTCGGGAAAGGGATGAAGAAGTTTAGTCCTGAAGAGTAACTGGAGGTTGAAGAATCTAGAGTCTATAAAACAACTTGGTTTGGAATTTAATTCATTCAAGTACGAGTTGGGATAGTTGGATCCAGGAAATTAATGAAAGAATAAGGTTAATATCAGCTTAGTTTGGGACTATAAATGAAAAGGTCTCCAAGAGTGATTTGAAAGAATTGAAGACTTCTAGGATCAACAAGGAAAAGTTGCACATGGGAAAGAAGTTGCTGAAATTTTGGTAGCAGCAGTTGAATTGGTGTTGGTTGAACAACTAGAAGCAGAAAAATAAATCATTTCATGTTGCAAGTGTTGTTGATGATGTTGCTACATAAGGAGGGAAGCAACAGGAAGCTGAAGTGTTGGTTATAAGTTTGATAGAAGAACCATGAAAGATTCTACTGCCATCAGACATTCATGTAGTATAAAATTTATTAATGGCAGTCATGAAGGTATGATTTTATTCTCTTATTACATAATTGTTGAAGGGAATTTAGGTAAGAATTTCCTCAGCCGGAGTTATTTTATAAAATCACATGATTGTATTATTGAATCCACCAAATGTTGTAAAGGATAGAAGCTTGTATTAATTCAAAGATTCTTACCTTTGAATGCACACACTGACATAGGAGAATGTCATGTTAATTTGGTTGTGGGGTAATAACCAAAGAATTAAAAGATAAGAACTTATTATAGGAATGAATGCCAGTAAGCTAGTCATGTATGACACTAGGACATGCTTGGATATGGAAAGGTTATGAGCCACACGGGTACTAAAATATTCCTACCTTTAAATAAAACTTGGGATGCAACATTTTTTATAACACTAATGAACACCACATAATTATATTCTTGGTGTAGTGTTCGGGTCGAAAAGGAAGGCATCCAGTTATTTGGGAAGACAATAGGAAGTGTGTGGAGAATGTGTCAACACATTGGCCAGAATTCCAACTTATGGATGGTGAGATACATGACTGAGATAAAGAGAATTATGTAATTCAATGCAAGGTGCACTTAATAAGTATGCATTAATAATTGCACTCATGCATAGTAAGTTATAGAATTGTGTACCAAATGCAATTGTTGAATGTGTTTTGTAAGTACATGCATATATATTATTGCATGGAAATAATAGTTACTAACAGTTGAAATGTTGCTAACTCATGAAGCTGAGGACATTTAAGGAGTTTCTAGACATTGCAACAGGAAAGTTGCAAGTCAAGTAGTCACATGAATACTGACTACAGAAAATTTTCTGTTCAGAAAAGGAAGTAATGAACTTACATATATTAATTAAGAACAGGCATATGCATAGAATGATGAGTCATTCTATTTTATTAAATTGTTTGGTAATTATGATTGAATTGCTAAGTGCAGGCAATTCTAAGTTCACTGCATATGGTTTTGTACATATTGCAATTGAATTATGATGTACAGGAAATACTAACAATTTGTTGGCAGTATGCAAGATGAAGCCTTGCAGGAAAATGGTGTGAAGTTTGGTTCTTGCAGAAAACCACAAGGAAGGTTACAATCCTAATATGGAAACAAGCAAGAAGAATTATGAAATAGAATTTCATGTTTTGGGGAAAAGTTGAATTCCCTTTTTGAACGAAGTTTGAGCTCCTAAATGAATTCTTTTATGTTCTCTCATGATAACTTCATGTGTATGATGCAAATGAGACAATATTGGCTAAAATGAGAATGTTGGAAGAAGAAATATTGATAGAGACATTGAAGCCCTTTAATGGAGACCCTTGGTTAGAGGCTCTGGTAGTGGGTTGGCGCTCTCTTTACATGTCAAAGCCTTGGCAAGATGGATCATTGATGGACTGTCTAGTAGTGAAAGTGTTAGCACTGGAATTCACCCTCCGATTGCAGAGAGGGTAAGCCCAGTACCCATCAGATTTTATATGTCACAAGTTGGTTTTATACGAGGTCAATGGGCACAGACTCAAGACAGTATCGTTTTAACTCAGAAAACAGGGACTGAAATGCACAAATAGGTGAGGTCTTGATTCAAATGCAGTTAATAAGTTGATCTTAAGTATGATTAGAGGGAAGACTTAGCAAGAAGGATGAACGAGACTACTATGGGCATCAGGCCTTCTAGTAACTCGAAGAGGAAAAAATCAATACTCAAGATCAATCTTGAGATCAAGCTTCAGAAACTGAAATATGGTGCAAGAAATACAGTTACAGCAGCATGCTGATTAAACCTTCATCACCCTGCAACTGCAATAGCTCGACTAGATCTTCCATGCTCGAGCCATCCAATGTAAGAGGGAAAAGACAACACATGAAACTGATTAAAACTAGTTGTGATGCCACTGTGATCAAACCTACATCACAACAACATAACTACCCTCGACTAGATCATCCATGCCCGAGTGTTCTAACACAACTATTACAGAGAAATGGAAAGGAAGACGACTTTCATTAAACATGAAGTCTCAAATACAGATACATAACTAGAAGAACCAAAGATTCATTAAAACTTTACAATACGGGAGCCTAGCTCAACCATCAACCTTAACAAAATATCAAAATTGCCTATATATACTAAAAATGTTGCAACCCCCAGGAGTGTGATCAGACCACCTCATTAATGTTTTCATTCGGTGCCTTCTCTATCAGATTGTGCAGGCCTCCTCGTGTCACATGTGAGCTAGGTGCAGTTATGTGCTTTACAGGAAAATCTATCCATAAGGAAGCTTCAAATTGACAGTTTTCCTTTACGACCTCTCTCTGCATGTTTTCCATTTATATGGTGAGACAAATTTTCAACCACCTCTCTCATTTTCATTAACAACCTGCATCAGGATTGAAACACGACTTAATGCCAAGGGTATGGCCACATGCTACTCTTGGATATGATACCAGATAAATGCGTGATTGTGGGGCTTCTCAAAGGTGGTTTGGGTTCACACCGCTTTTGAACCCGCAATCCACCACCTTTTTCCACGTATTACTTTTTCCAAACCACAGTTTCAATTGTGAGACCGCTCAAGAAAATTATCGCCCGAGCATGTCACGTCCTCGCAATGGATTGTGGTCATTGATCTTGTGATCTTGGGTGAGGATTTATGATCAGTGGCTCAAATATGACCTTTTCAGATCAATGGATCAGATCTTCCATTTTCGAATCGACGACCAATATTTGCTTCACAATTTGGTCTTCAGAATTTTCAAACTTCAAACTTTATTTTCCCCAAGCAAATCCTTCAGAGTTAAGGATTTGACATTGTGTGGCCTCCAGAATCAGAGGACCAATATCCTCTTTGGGACTTCGACCACTTCAGTATTTTGGGCGCTTCATACCTTTATCTTTGGCGCTATACTTCGCGCAATTTTGGACTCCTGAAATCTCGTGAGCCGCTAATTTGAACTTTGAATGGAATCTCCTCCGCTGAAAACTGAACTTGCTCGCTCGCTTGATTTGAGTCCATATTATACCTCTCTAAGTGTTTATTTTTGCTCATGGTTGCAACCTACGGCCCTTGACAACTTAATGTGATAACATTTGGCTCCACAAGGGATGGCATGCTCCCTGTGAGCTTCCAAGAACACACAGTTCCAGTGACTTAGCTGTTGGGCTATGGAGTCATGCTAAAAAACAATCCTGCTAAGAAATAAAACCCGACAAGAACACTATCCTAAAAAAGAAAAAACAACACATGGGATCCAAGAGGAGATTATTTATGTACATTCCTAGACTAACCGATTTTTGCAAAGCACTAGGTGAAAGAAAACTTCCACCATAGCCATTCAAGTGGCTTCCTAACTGGAAAATCACTTACTCTATCAGTGATTGCTAACAGATAATGCAATCGTGACAGCACAATGATTGCATATTTTAGCCTCCCTCTTAGTTTTGAAATCAGGATAACGCTGGGTGGCTCCAAAATATGAAGGAAATGCAAATCCATGTACTCTCTTAACGACTCATAGAACGAGTGACAAAATCCATGAAGTTGACAACAAAAGGCATGCTTTTCTTTACAGCTACTCACTCCTGGTTGGATGTCTCTGGTAAGGACAAGTGAGTGAAAGGATGATGTAGGCCGATGGACCCCAGGCGATGGCTTCTCACTCATAGGCTCTGGGAGAGATATAAATTGCACCTTCAGGTTCTCCTCTTATTCTTCATGGCTCCCCCAAGGATCAGATTCATAATCATCATACACAGGAACCATGAAAAAGTTCTACTCTTCATCGCCTTCGTTGGGATATTCATCAAAGATGGGCTACTCTTGGTCAGTATCTGCAACAATGTCTTCCTCGCAAGTAGGGTTTCTCAAAACATCTGATCCAGGGACAGAGATATCCTCCGCATTTTCCTCATAAGAACAACAAACAAAATCTGCCTCAGTCCCATATCCAGGAGAAATATCTACTACAGAAAACATTTGCTCATAGACATCAGAATTTTCAAAAGAGACATGTTGGTCTTCATGAACATCTAAAAGCACAGATACATCAAAAATGATTCCAGATGTTTCTGTGCTACAACAATCATAATGAATATCATCCAAAACCTCTAGACCTTCATAGAAAATGATTTCCTCCATAGTAAAAACTTCATCACAAATATGGTTTTCATGGCTAGCAGAATCTTCATGAAACAAGGAAAACTCATCACAATAGTTTTCATAAAGACACTCAGCTGGGAAATAATCTTTACAAAATGAATTGAAAGTTGCATGAAAACTGTGAAAAGAGGCAATGCTTGCAATGGGAAGAGATCAACACCAATCAAGAGAAGCTCCTTTTGATGAATATATGAAAAGTTTGATCTTAACATATTCATGCACAATATGAAGTTGATGAATAAAATCATGAAAAAGGAGCAAGTGCTCAGCTGGTACCTCCCCCTCCTTTCCTTGAAACTTGGGAAGGCTACATTCCCATTCCTCTATACTAGGTAGTGGGTTAGGGGAACCAACTAGCTTTGAAAAATCACAGAAAGAAAACCTCTGAGCCAATATTTTGTCCATTTCGAACCAGTGGAGTTGTCAATCGATCCTTTAACCATGGAGTCGACAGGTGAATGATACGCAATTTGAGTGTGTATGGTCTTTGTTCACCATCAAAGACCAGATCTGATCATTGTGTTCTCCAAAGGGGTTGTAGCTGTAGCTTAATGCAGCCACACTGAAACAGTGGAGTCGCCTCAGTGCAGTCGCCATAGTGAAGTCGCCAGGTGCAAGCACAATCTTCAAAGGTTTTGATACTTGATGCACCTTCAGAATCAGAAGTTCATTTTTGTTCTACCTAGGGAAAGGTATTCAATTCATTCCTGAGCAACGACGCTAGAAATGTTAGCACCGAAAGTCACCCTCTGATTGCGGAGAGGATAAGCCCAATACCCATCAGAGTTTATATGTCACAGGTTGGTTTTATACAAGGTCAATGGGCACAGACTCAAGACAATATCATTTTAACTTAGAAAACAGGGATTGGAATGCACGAATAGGTGAGGTATTGATTCAAATTCAGTCAGTAAGTTGAGTTTAAGTATGAGAAGAAGGAATACTTAGTGAGAAGGATGAACGAGACTACTATGGGCATTAGGCCCTCCAGCAGATCGAAGAGGAAAAACTCGAGACTCAAGAGAAATCTTGAGATCAAGCTTTAGACACTGAAATATGGTGAAAGAAACACAGTTACAATAGCAGGATGATCAAACCTTCATCACCCTGCAACTGCAACAACTCGACTAGATCTTCCATGCCCGAGCCATCCAATGTAAGAGGGAAAATACAACATAGGAAACTGATTAAAATTGGTCGTGATGCCACTGTGATAAAACCTACATCACAACAACATAACTACCCTCGACTGGATCATCCATGCCCAAGTGTTCTAACACAGTTGTTACAGAGAAATGTAAAGGAAGGTGACTTTCATTAAACAATAAGTCTCAAATATAGATACATAACTAGAAGAACCAAAGCTTCATTAAAAATTTACAATATGGGAGCCTAGCTCAACCATCGAGCTTAACAAAATATCAAAACTGCCTATATATACTAAAAATGTTGCAACCCCCATGAGTGTGATCGGACCACCGCATTAACGTTTTCAATCAATTCCCTCTCTGTCAGATTGTACAGGCATCCTCATGTCAGATGCGAACCAGGCGCAGTTATGTGCTTTACAGGAAAATATTTCCATAAGGAATCTTTGGATTGACAATCTACCTTTACGGCCGCTCTCTGCATGTTTTCCATTTATGTGGTGAGATGAGTTTTCAACCACCTCTCTTGCATTCATTAACGACCTGCATCGAGATTGAAACACGAATTAATGCCAAGGGAGCGGCTACACACTGCTCTCGAATAGGACGCCATATAAATGCATGATTACGAAGCCGCTCAAAGGTGGTTTGGGTTCACAACACTTTTGAGCCCGCAATCCACCACCTTTTTCCATGTATTACTTTTTCCAAACCACGGTTTCAATTGAAGGACCGCTCAAGAAAATTATCACCCAAGCACGTCGCATCCTCGCAATGGAGTGTGGTCATCGATCTTGTGATCTTGGGCAAGGATTTACGATCAATGGCTCAAATATTCCCTCTTCAGATCAATGGATCAGATCTTCCCTTTTCAAATCGACGACCGAGATTTGTTTCTTGATTTGGGCTTTGAACTTTTAAAAATTCAAACTTTATTTCCCCAAGAAAATCCTCCGGAGTTAAGGATTTGATGACTTCAGCCACTTCGGGATTTTGGGCACTTCAAAATGTTTTCTCTGGCACTATACTTCGTGCAATTTTGGATTCCTGAAAGCCCATGAGCTGCTAATCTGAACTTTGAATGGAATCTCCTTCGCTGAAAACTGAACTTGCTCGCTCGCTTGTTTTGAGTCCATATTAGACTGCTCTAAGTGTTTCTTTGTGTTCATGGTTGCGACCTGCGTCCCTTGACAACTTAATGTGATAACATAAAGGATACCTAAGCCTGGAAGGGTGAGTTCAAAAAGGAAGGGGCAACTGAGAAATTCTTATGGCATGGTAGTTGCCATAAGGAGGGTGTGTCAAATGGTACAGTGAGATGGATTCTTCTTGAAACAACTCCATAGAGTAGAGAAAATGAATTTCAGCTGCAGTGTGAACACCCAAATTGGTGCTTGGAAGTAGAGCACCAGGTGGATAATAGGATTCCAATAGCTAAACCTTGGAGATTTTTGAAGCATTTTTGAATTATATATGTATAAACAAGTTGCACTAAGGACAGTGCAAAAATACGTGGAGGGGATTGTGATATCCCCCGAAAGAGCCCCAGTTGTAATTATGAATTGTAAACATGTTTGTTAGGATGGTGAGCCGAGTTATCATAAGCTAGAAGGCTTATGTGATGACTAGTCCATACAGCCTAGGATGCTAAGGCTATAAGCCTGATTTTTGTATATGTAATTATGAAGATCATTAATAAAAATTATACATCATTGTGTGTAGACTGACCAGGATAAAATCGAATGGGGGATTAAACTCCACTAGGTTGGGTAAGGGAGAGGGGGTTGGAGATTGGAAAGAGGGGCTAAGCCTAAGGGCTTAATTCCATGATAACAATAATTTATTATTATTCCAAAAGATGATTAGAAGGATACGTTTTTATCCTAAGTTCCTTTGGGAGGACGAGTGACTTCAAAAGGGAAAGGAACGTGCGACATGAGCGATAGGTGTCGGCTCAGGAACATGCATACTTAAGG
>SNQJ01S0008531.1:11794-27933 GCA_010110895.2 Picea sitchensis
TCACTCACTCACACAGGGAGGTTCATGCACAGACATTTTTGGCTCTCACGCTCTCACCATCTTTTCTATGCTAGACCAATCTTCCCCATCTCTCCTCACAAGTTCACTCACGCACTAAGAAAACATGCAACCAGCCAATTCCTCCATTGATGAACCCATGGACATCATGCACCTATGTAATTTACTAAGTTTTCCCTTTCCTTAACCGAATTTTCTATTGTGGTTTGAAGAGGCGGGTTTTCAAGCCTTTGGTTGAAGAGGCAGTTTGTCAGGCCTGTGAGCAACTCTCTTTCCAGGTGAGAGAGGTTGTTGTGGATTGAAGAAGTAGGTTTTTGGGCCTGTGAGAAACCCTCTCTAGGTGAGAGAGTGTGCTGAGGAAGTGAGTTCTCTTGGAAGGAGTCCCATAGATGCTACAGAGCTCTAAGACTTCCAGTCCACCCTGTTTTTGAAGCCCCATAAGTGAGGTGGAGCAGCCGATGGACTATGTGACAGTGAAGGTGTATACTCTTGGGTGGGACATGCATGTGGGGAATGAGAGTTTGTGAGAAGTGGGCA
Source organism: Picea sitchensis (assembly GCA_010110895.2). NCBI lineage: Eukaryota > Viridiplantae > Streptophyta > Pinopsida > Pinales > Pinaceae > Picea > Picea sitchensis. Next base: position 12,350 of record SNQJ01S0008531.1, read on the forward strand.
TAAGTGGCTCCTGGGAGAGAATCATTCCTCTTAAACTGTGTGAATTTCCCATTGACCTTGCCTAGCCTAGGAATCCCTTGCCCGATGGAGCTTAGTACCAGCTCGGGGATGACCCACTATTGAGCGTGATGAGCAATGTGGTCTATGGTTGGGAGGTTCGTGGAAGGTCTGCACACAGTTGGTGGTATCCTATTAAAATATAAGTACCACTTTTATGTTCATTTACATGCTATGTATATGTACATGTGTTATAATTGATGAGTAATGTCTGTATATGCAGTTATTTTATGGGTTATGCCGATGATTACTGCATGTATGTTTTTACTGTTATTTTCACATTAGTCTGTGTATTAGAAGAATATGTTGTATGTTTATGTTTAGATATATGAACATGATAATTGTCATTTATATGAGGTAGCATGCCTTGGCCTAGGTGGCCTGGATGTGTATGATGTTTCCGCAAGAATCTTTGTGTGGCATAGCCCAACAGGTTATGGTTGGGTATGCTGCAAATTGGTATCAAATTGGTATCAGAGCTAAGAGAGACATCCTATAGTGACATTTCCTTTCCTATTGGTGGCTAGGGATGTTACAATGGGAGTCCATAATGGGGTGGTTAGCATGATGATGAGGAATAAGTATGAGGTTCTTACTATGGGGTGTAGCATTTCTAGGACTCCTGATCCTAATGGATATAACATTATGAGTTTCAATATTCCAAGGGGTAAATATATGTGGGACAACTCATGGAGGTAAGAATGCTACCAGTTGAAAACAACCGAATGAAATGGAGGTGATGGTACTGCAGAATTGGGTGTGGGGATCCTAAGGGTAAATGTCAAGGGGTATAACTGGGATATGCAGTTGTTTGCAGAGGGCATGAGTGCATGCTAGTTTTGAACATATGCCTGAAGGGGCCATGGGATGGTTGATACTGAATGGGTTGTATGTTTTTTTAACAAGTACTTGTGCACATAAAAACCAAATACCTAGCGTGAAAAATATTTGAAAATAAAAAACATATATCATTTATTTGATAATCATGCTAATGAGTATTTGTACTTATTATTTTAACATTGGTGGGAACAATGGTCCCTTGATGAAAATTTTGGGTGAACCATGAAGGAGGCCAATGAGTTCCTATAAAAGGTAATCCATGAAGGAGGGTAGAGAATGATGAGTTCATGGAAAATAAAATCCCTAAGGGAGACCATGGAACCATGGGTTCCCGAACAAGGAACTCCCTAAGGNATGAGTTTCAATATTCCAAGGGGTAAATATATGTGGGACAACTCATGGAGGTAAGAATGCTACCAGTTGAAAACAACCGAATGAAATGGAGGTGATGGTACTGCAGAATTGGGTGTGGGGATCCTAAGGGTAAATGTCAAGGGGTATAACTGGGATATGCAGTTGTTTGCAGAGGGCATGAGTGCATGCTAGTTTTGAACATATGCCTGAAGGGGCCATGGGATGGTTGATACTGAATGGGTTGTATGTTTTTTTAACAAGTACTTGTGCACATAAAAACCAAATACCTAGCGTGAAAAATATTTGAAAATAAAAAACATATATCATTTATTTGATAATCATGCTAATGAGTATTTGTACTTATTATTTTAACATTGGTGGGAACAATGGTCCCTTGATGAAAATTTTGGGTGAACCATGAAGGAGGCCAATGAGTTCCTATAAAAGGTAATCCATGAAGGAGGGTAGAGAATGATGAGTTCATGGAAAATAAAATCCCTAAGGGAGACCATGGAACCATGGGTTCCCGAACAAGGAACTCCCTAAGGGAGGCCAAGGAAGGATGAGTTCCTGAGAAAGGAACTTCCTAAAGGAGGCCAAGGAACCGTGGGTTCCTGAACAAGGCCCTCCCTAAGGGAGGCCAAGGAACAATGGGTTCTTGAAAAGGAACTCCCTGAAGGAGGTCAAGGAATCATGGGTTCTTGAACAAGGCACTCCCTAATGGAGTCCACGAAACAATGGGTTCTTGAACAAGGCACTCCCTGAAGGAGGCCATGGAACTATGGGTTCTCGTAAAAGGACCTCCCTAAGGGAGGCAAAGGAAAAATTGGTTCCTAAAAAAGGGCACTCCGTAAAGGAGGCCAAGGAACCATGGGTTCCTAAACAAGGCACTCCCTAAGGGAGGCCACTGAACAATGGGTTCCTAAAAAATGCACTCCTTGAAGGAGGTCAGGGAACCATGGGTTCCTTAACAAGGAACTCTCTAAGGGAGGCCACGAAACAATGGGTTCCCAAACAAGGCCCACCCTAAGGAAGGCCAAGGAATGATGGGTTCCTGAAAAAGGAACACCTTAAAGGAGGACATGGAACAATGAGTTCCTGGAAAAGGAAATCCCTGAAGGAGGCTAGGGAACCATGGGTTCCTAAAGAAGGCCCTCCCTAAGGGAGGCCAAGGAAAAATGGGTTCTTGAAAAGGCACTCCCTAAAAGAGGCCAGGGAACCATGGGTTACCGAACAAGGAACTACCTAAGGGAGGCCACAAAACAATGGGTTCCTAAAAAAGGAACTCCTTGAAGGAGGCCATGGAACAATGAGTTCCTGGAAAAGGTACTCCCTGAAGGAGGCCAAGGAACCATGGGTTCCCAAATAAGGCCCTCCCTAAGGAAGGCCATGGAACAATGGGTTCCTGGAAAAGGAATTCCCTGAAGGAGGCTTCCTTACCCTTATGGGGGTAACTAAAAATGACCAAGGCTAAAGGGTCCTCTCCACAATAAGTAATGAAGTTATCTTGGTGGATGATTCTAATTAGGCCATGTGACTTGTAATTGCATGATGTCTATAGGTACTTCACATAATGTGGTGGTATAAGGGTCCCTACAAAGGGTATATTGTTGGTTGGTGTTGTGTCGATAGCTAGGTATTATGAGACCCAGGTGGGAAGTGGTACCACCCATGGTATTATCATATGAGGATTGGGGTAAGGGTTGTTTCCAAATACCCAAGATTATGGACCAAATGTAAAATAACAAACAATTTAAATTTGAACATCCAAAAAAGAGGATTTGAAATAGTGTATCAGATCCATTATTTTATGTAATATCTATTGAGGGGTTTGGGACTTTAAACTGTGTGGCAACATCTCTTATATGGGCATGATTGGTCATCATGGAACTCGAGTCCCTGATATCCCTATCAATGTTAAGATATGATCTTATTTGAGATGAGGTAATGACCTTATCAAGGGAGATAATATCAGAGGGGGCACCAATTGAATTGTTAGGACCCTTCCTATAGTCAATAGGAGAACCTAGATGGAGGTTATCACTAAGACCATTGACCAAAGTAGTAGCCTCAAATAATTCTTCATCCTATGGGAAGAATGTAGTTGAGATATCATGGTTTCTTTTTGGATTGGGGGAAGAAACATGCATGGATTCCCCCAAGGATGAATGAATCCACCCAACCTCTAGGATCAAGTGTTGAGGAGGTGGTTCTAGAATCATGGGCTCATTTTTAAGGGGAGTGGATGTTTCACAACTAGTGGTAGTGGACACATAGTGCATGGAATCAATGTGAGGAACATGATGTGATATTATATTTTGAGAATCTTGTTGGGGGTATTAGTGTAGGAGAGTTGATCAATTGTGATGATGCATCCATCATCTAGGAATATCATGACTTGAAAGAGTGAATGCACCACAAAATTCATGGGATAGATGTTATCACGGCCATGGAGAATATTGTAATCCACTTGACCATTCATGATAGCAACATTGATCAAAACCATCTTGCCACCTAACTCAATGGGGAGATTAGGTAATATCCATAAGTGGGAACAAATTATACCATCAAAGGATCTTAAGTCAGTCATCCATGGGATAAGAGTAGGGGATCCTATTTGTTTCCAAGTTGAAGAAGACATAATACATGAGGATTCCCCATCATCTATTATACATCGATAAATTGTACATGTTTTAACAATGAACCATATTTGAAACGAGGTAGAAGATGGAAGTTATGATTGGATAAGTTGATCCCAATCAAGGATGATGGCCCGTGATGGGTCTGGGTATACACTTCCCTTTTCCTTATAAGGATAATCTCTAGTAGACATTGTGGTACTAGAGGTGGAATGGGTGCCCCCAAGTCTATATGATTGATCCTCGGTCATGAGGAAGATTGGGTGTGAGGGGGGGATTACCCATGTGAGGGGTAACAAATGATGTCGAGGTGCATGGAAACTCACATAATGGAGTAATGGGTGCATGGTGGGGGAGGGGACACATCAAATTAGTGTAAGGATAACTACAGATTTTATTTTTTTGTGTGTACTCCAAACAATTTGCTTGGACTATTTCTAGAGTGTGTTTGGGGCACTAATGGGTTGGGTTACCATAAAGCTCACAAAATGGGCAAGGGTGATTAGTCCATGTATGGGTGGTACATCTATGCTTGGTTTGATTATATTTCTGGTGGGAACTATGAGTGCCCCCATCTGTACAAGCATTTCCCCCATACCATGGGTGCTGATAGTGGGTGTTTTCTTCTTACTCTTTGTGTGTGGTGGATGACCAATATTACTAGGAGAGGGGGCCCAACTTTTTCCTAACTGAGAAGAAGAGGATGGGGTTATGTATGGTAGGTTTTGTGGTCCTACCATGCTAGTTGATGGTTAGACAACCGATTCCTGAAAAGGAAGGACCACTAAATGGGTGGATTGTTCTGGATAATGGTGCCTAGCAAGGTGGACCCAAGAAAAGATAATCCTAAAATAGTGGCAATCACTGGTGTGTGTTGGTTGTCTTGATGTGTCCGCCAAATTGGGGACACCTCCCAATATTGGAGGGAGGCTTCTCATGCATCTAGAATGAAGGGGATGTTATGGTTCCGATATGATTCTTGACTATATGTAAATGTGTGCAAGTGGTGGTGAGAAGAAAATAAACGAACAAGTGCTTTGCAAACTATCTCAACAATGTATTTTAAAATTGTATGTATTCAAATGGTGGCTATCATACATAAATAAAGTAACAATGTGATATGGTTGATGGTTTTATCTGCGTGGCAGAATAAAATAAAATGCATGTGTCCTAATAGGCCTATCGTCCTTCCTGTCAAAAAATCATTGGGCCTTCCAAAAGAACTCAACAATGGGACACGAATCCATAGAAAGAGGAGTTAATGAAGATATGAATAATCATTTATAATGAGGGGTGAAGGGGGCATATCCCGAAAGGGCTGGAAATGTTTCCAAACAATCATTCAAAATATGATTAAGGTGCAATTGCAACCCGCAATCGCCACCTGGATAGATAAAACCTAGATTTGGCCATTAAGTTACCTCGATCAATCATGACATTTAGATTTTTGGCCTCAGAAATGGGTCACGAGATGGCTTCTTTCCAAGGCTTGGTGACCCAAGGAGGCATGCACACAACAAATGGACCTCGACCTTTGACCCTTCATGGGTGTCTCCCTGCCTTATGGTGTATAAATGTTTTCATGTTTTCTCTTTAATGTTTGTGCCATCATGTATGTTCTTTAATTATTTTCATGCCCTCTATGCATATCTTTGTCGTAATTCAATCCTCCTTCCTACGCACAATTCCTTCCTCTTTCTACATCTATGCAACATTTTCTGGTTTATCTCCTTACTATTTTAAATTCTTGAACAATAACTTATGCATAACTTCAACCTTTTGTCCCGGTGAGAGAACCATTTGTTGGCACGCAGTGGGACGACCCGAGGTTCAACATGAAACCACCAACAAAACCCTTAAGATACCGACCCTTTCGGCATCACTTGGAAGCAGGTGAAGTCTCACCAAAGGTATCTATGGGACTACAAGAACCAATTTTCTACAGTCATGAAGGGAAGGGAGGCATTCATTCTAACCATTTGACTTAACATCCATTCATTATACCATTCATTATATCCGAAAAACCATAACAACATATAACAGATTTAGATTACCCAGCATACATTAAGTGTGTGCAATAAACATAAAAATAAACAAACACATCAAATCATATCACAGAGACACCATATTTTAACATATTTCACCCAATATGGGATACATCTACAACGACAGGATTCTTATATTATATTCAGCATCATATATTACAAAAGGTGAGCACTGCGTTCATACATAATTTCTCAGTTATACCCAAAATTCCCTTGACATTAGTGCATATAGTGCACCCTTATCTCATTCTCTCCTTCCATAGTCCCCTTCTATGTTCTTCATATCTCGCATACTACCCACTTAGCTCATAATCAACACAAAAATACCTAAAGACATCGTGACTTCAAAAGATACTAAAACACTATGACTCTCACATATTTATACATTGACACTAGCGATTAGCCTGTTACAAAATGGAACAAAATGCCTAACTAACTTCCTCCTTTTGCGTGCACTGACCCATTAAAAAGGGATAAATTCCTTCCTTTCTTTCACATGCATTTATCCTTAGTCGAATTGTCAAGCATTTTTCTCTTGCGCAATTCTCAAACTAGTCCCAAAATGTCCTACCCCAACAGCCTCCACTAGATTACTACAAGACAATCACTTTGATGTTGTGTCTGACTTTGGTACACATGCTCCATTTTTCAGTCCTTGAACTAGACATTCAAACTCTGTTCTTTTTTTAAATGGGACGTTGACCTCCAATTTGATCGGTCAACCAATTTTTGTTTTGACTAGTCTGCCATCTCCTTCATCTGAAAATATTATCACTTATGGTCAACCTTTTATATTGAAAAATAGTTCACCCCTTTTTTGTCTACCCAGATGGGATGCCAATACAATTGAAGTCATTTATCTTGATGTCAATGATGTTTCCTCAGGCTAACAAACTCACAGTCAGAAGCAACATGCCAATGTTGCTTTGATGACTCGTGTGCTTGAAACCACTGATCTTGTTACCTACGTAGATTCCCAAGCACAACCTAAATGGGAGAAGGTATGCAGACAAAAATGGATTCTTTGTTGAAGAATCAAAATTTGTGTTTATTTTCTTGGCCTCACGGGAAGAACAATGTGAAGGGTCGATGGGTTGACAAGACCAAATTTACTTGTGAAGGTGTTATTGAGTGTCATGAAGATCGCTTGATTGTGAAGTAATTTTCTCAATAAGAAGGAATCAACTACACTAAAACCTTTGCCCCTGTTGCAAATATGAACTCTATCCATCTGATTCTTTCCTTTGACGTTTGTTTAGGACGACAAATCCACCAGATGGATGTGAAGAGTGCATTTCTTCATGGTGAGCTATATGAAAAAAATTTCATGGAACAAACTCCTATTTTTGTGACAATTATAACCAAGTGTGTTGACTTTAGAAGTCTCTTTATTGTTTGAATAAACCTCCTAGATCTTGGTATGCTAAGATCGGCAATTTAATTCTTTGACTTGGTTTCAAACGTTACGAATTTGATCACAATTTATATGTACTCCATACTCATGGAAACGCTTTGATTATTTTTGTATATGTTGATAACCTTGTGATAATTGGCAATAACATTGATCTCATTCTTATATTGAAGAAACAACTTGTTGATTCCTTTGACATGACATATCTTGGTATTCTGCATTATTTTTTAGGTTTTCAAGTTTTCCACAGTTTGATGGTTTTTCTATTTCTCATTTTAATCATGTAATAGATATTTTCACATGTTTCAAGATGGTAGATTGTAAGCCCTGTTCTACTCCTTTTCAGTCTGGAGTTAAACTGAGCAAAACATGTCAAACTCCCAAAGTCTGTAACATCCCCGACCGTCATCCCACTGGCCGGGAAAACACCACTGCACGGAACAACATTCTCATACTTACGTAATATGAATTTAAATGAATTTAAATGAATTTAAATGGCTTAACAGAGTAACATGTAATTACTTCCATCATACAAAATTAATGAAATCAACAGTAAGCATCATCACAATGAAATGAATGATAATATAGTAAGTATCACAGACTAACATCACATATAAATTAAGTACAACATTAATACTTATCTTTGAAACTATAGTAACTCCACCTACCACATGCAGAACTTCCACGAACCTCCTAGCCTTAGACCACGCTGCTCATCACTCTCAGTAGTGGGTCACCCCCGAGCTAGGACCAAGCTCCACCCAAGGTAAGGGAATCTTAAACTAGGCTGAGGTTACAAGGAAACTGCACAAAATAACTAGAAGGATTCTTCCCAGGATGCCTTCTTACACCCACTACTCATGGACTCTCATTCCCCACATGTCTGTTCCGCTTGGGAGTATACACCTTCACGAGAACAGTCCATCAGTGCTTCACCTCCCTCTCTGGGCCTCAAAAACAAGCTGGATCAAGAAGTCTCAGAGCTTCGTAGCTGGTGCTGGACTCTCTCTAGGAGAAAACCACTTCCCAACATACCCTTCACCTAGAAAGAGTTGCTCACAGGCTTGACATCCTACCTCTTCAACCACAGGCCTAAACACCCGACTCTTCAACCAACTTCCACTTCAATTCCCGCAAGGTGATGATAATAGCAACAACAATAGCAATTTGGTTAACTCATGTGTGACACAAGCAACAAGAATTTGGGTATGGACATCCAAAAATGGCAACATACCACACTAAGACACAACATGGTTCAGGCCATATCCAGGATGTTTCGTCTTCACAATAAAACAACATAGGTTGGCTTCATGGTTTTCTGTTTTCAGAGATGCATGAGGTTATGCAAAGGTCGATCCCAGAGCTCAACAGAATTCACGGAGAATGGAAAATGGATAGCGAACAATCTTCCCATGAGGGTTTCCTTCACTGTGCACGGGTATGCAGAGGCAGACACATAGGAAAAATGGTTCAGACGCCCTAGATCTCCGCGAACTCAGGCAGAGGATGACAGAATGAGGAGCGCACCCCCTCCATGAATGACTTCTGCAACTTTTAATTTCATGTGCATGGAACGACACATGTCTCTCATGAAGCTGCATGCACTCCATCAGCATGCGTTCCTCTCTAGGAACTTAGGACAACACTCAAAATTGTCCACCTTAGTTTTAAAGAAATAATAATAATAAATTATTGTCCCTTTCTAGAGGTAAGTCCCCTAGATTATCCCCTAGGCCCAACACTTAGCCTTTCTTTCCACTTTTCATCCCCCATTCCCTTACCCACTCTGTGGAAGCTTAGTCCCTCATCACTCATTCATCATGGTTGGTCTGGACGCAGTGGTGTTCATATTTTTATTAACGTTTTGCATAATTACATATACAAAAACAGGCTCATGGACTTAACACTTAGGCTCTCACCTAATAAACTCATAATCCTTACCAGCTTATAAATAATCGGCTCACCAGCCTACAAAACATGATTTACAATTCATAAACATGATTACAACAGAGCTCATCCTTGGCAATATTACAATCCCCTCCACTTATTTTTGCACTGTCCTCAGTGCAACTTTCACACAACATCAACAAGATTTCCAAAATCTTCAAAAAGATGCGGGTATTCTTCCCACATAGAATCCTCATGCTCCCATGTCGCATCCTTAGGACCATACTAGGTCCATGTGGATCTTTACAATCCCTATAGCTCAATTCCAGGGTTGTTTGCTTTTCCTGTCCAATATGCACACAGGATGCACTTGCAGGATACCTTCTTGCTCCACCTGAATCACATTCCAATCAATAACATGATTAGCATCATGTATATATTTCTTAAGCAATGAAACATGAAACACATTATGTATAGTCATGGATGCAGGTAATGCAAGCATATATGCAACTGGCCCAATCCTTTCTAGGATTTAAAATGGCCCACAAAATCTGGCTGCCAACTTGGCACAATTTCCCAGCTTCAGGGAACTTCTATTATATTTTTCTTTCAGGAAAATATGATCACCCATTTTGAATTCTTTGTGGGATCTGTTTTTGTCAGCATAACTTTTCTACCTGTCTTGGGCAACTTTTAAATTTTGCTTAATTTTAAGCATTTTCTCTTCCATTTCCTTGAGGAACTTTGGCCCAATTACTGCCCTGTCAACTGGATTATCCCAACTTACTAGAGTATTGCAATTTCTTCCATAAAGTGATTCAAATGGGATCATCTTCAATGATGCTTAATACCCATTGTTGTAAGAAAATTCTACCAAGTGTAGGTAGTCTTCCCATTTTAATGGTTTGTCCATCACATACATTCTCAGTATGTCTTCTATCACTCTATTCACCCTCTTTGTCTATCCATCAGACTCAAGATGATAAGCTGTACTAAAGTTTAGATTCATTTTGAATCCTTTGAACAATCCTTTCCATAAATTTGAGGTGAATTTTGGGTCTCTTTCGGACACAATTGTTTTAGGAATTCTCTGCAATAGTGCCACTTCCTTCACGAAAATATCAGCAACATCTGTTGCCTTGTGAGTAGTTTTCAGTGGAATAAAATGGGCATCTTTTGTAATCTTGTCCACTACTACCATGATCAAATCATGTAGCTTGCCTGTTCTGGGAAATCCTGTAATAAAATCCATTGTCACCACTTCCCACTTCCATTCAGGAATGGGCAAAGGTTGTAGCAACCCTATTGGGTGCCTGTGCTCATCTTTAACCTTCTAGCATTCCATACATCTGGTGATATATTCAACGATCTCTTTCTTCATATCTGGCCAAAAGTAATGGATCCTGATTGCTGCCATAGTCTTCTGATATCCAGGGTGCCCAGCATAATTCACGTTATGCATTTCTCTTAGAATCACAAGTTTCAAACACTGGACATTGGGTATATACACTATGTTTTTGTACAGAAGTATTCCATCAGCTTCCAAGGTGTAATTTTCCTCTTTCTGTGGTATCTCACTCTGTTGTAGCTTTGCTACCAAGTCTCTGTACTGCAAATTTGCATTTCCAGCTTCCAAAATTCTATCCTTAATATCAATCCTGTACATGCTAATGGTTGAAGCATGTAAGTTGTGCACCTTTCTGCTGAGTGCATTGGCCACCTTGTTTTCCTTCCCTTTGATATGCTTGATATCAAAGTCGTATTCACACAGAAACTCTAGCCACCTACTATGCCTGACATTTAAGGTAGGTTGGTCAAACAAGTATTTCAAACCATTGTGGTCTATTCTCAATTCAAATATCCTTTCCCATGAGGTAATGTCTCCATTTCCTCACAGCGTGAACGATTGTTGCCAACTCCAAATCGTGAGTGGCATAATATTTTTCGTGCTCTTTCATCTTTCTGGACTCATAACATATTACAAATCCATTTTGACTGATAACTCCTCCCAACCCTTCTTTACACGCATCTATGCACACCACAAAATCCATATTTGGATTTGCAATCCTCAAGATTGGAGCATTGGTTAACAACTGCTTCAATCACTGGAAACTTTTCTCACACTCTTCAGTCCACTGAAACGTTTTCTCCTTCCTTTGCAAAAAATTGATAGGGTGAGCTATCTTTGAGAACCCTGCGATAAACCTTATGTAATAGCCCGCTAGACCCATAAATGATCTAACTTCCACCACATTCCTTGGCATTGACCATTCTCTGATGGCATCAACCTTCTCAGGATCCATGATGATCCCTTCTTCTAAAATAATGTGCCCCAAGTCATGGATCTGCCTTTGATAAAACGAGCATTTGTTCAACTTGGCATACAGCTGGTGTTCTCTCAACACTTGCAGCACCATCCTCAGGTGTTGTTCATGCTCTTCCTCTGACTTGAAATACACCAGAATGTCATCCAGGAAGACTATGACAAACTTGTGTAGATAGTCCCTGAATACACCATTCATCAAGCACATAAAAACAACAGGTGCGTTCGACAGCCCAAACGGTACCACTGTGAACTTGTAATGACCATACCTTTCTCTAAAGACGGTCTTCCTGATGTCTTCATCCTTTATTCTTACCTGGTGATATCCCGATCTGAGATCTATCTTCAAAAATATTTTCGCACCTTTCAACTGATCGAAAAGATCGTCGATCCTCGACAGAGGATACTTGTTCTTGACAGTTACTTTATTCAATTGTCTGAAATCAATGCATAGCCTCAATGTCCCATCCTTCTTCTTCAAAAACAAGACTAGGGCACCCCAAGGTGACATGCTTGGGCAAATGTACCCCTTCTTTAGAAGTTCTTCAAGCTGCAATTGCAGCTCTTTCAGCTTTGGCGTACTCATTCTATAAGGAGATTTCGACGCTGGGGCTGCTCCAGGCATCAAATTTATAGAGAAATCGATATCTCTCTTCGGAGGTAGTCCAGATACCTCCTGAAATATGTCTTAAAACTCTATTAGTACCGCATGGTCTCCAATATTTGAGACTTCATCTCTAGATGCTTCCTCCACACGGAATGCAAACAATTGACAGCCTTTCATGTAGCACCTTTTCAGCTACATTACTGAGATTTCTCTAACAACCACAACTTTGGGAATTCCTTGGACCGTTTTTTTATTTCCCCCCTCATCCAGGCAAGTAAATTCCTTGTTACGACAGTCCAGGAGGGCATGGTGATGGTCCAGCCAGTCCATCCCAATTAAAAAGTCATAAGAGCCTAAAGGAAGAATATTCAATTCAACCTTTGTGCTCAATCCCTTCATGTCCACAGGACAGTACTTAACCAACTCAATGAATTTCCTCTTGGTTCCTATAGCCAACTGCACTAAACAAGACTTTTATGTTTGCTTCTTGATAAATGCAAAATTTCCACCACCCTAGGATCTACATAACTATGGCTAGCCCCTGAATCAATTAAAATAATAAATGGTTGGTTGTTAATCATACCTTCCACTTCAATCATGTGTGACTGAAACTCATCTTGCTTGTTGTCCAGGGCTACATAGATCCTTGGCATTCTACTACCCATGTCCTCCACTGTTTCAGCTTGTTGAACATTATGGATAGCTCTTGCTTTGCCATTTTTATGGGGACAATCTATGTACTTGTGGTTCTCTTTACAGCCCCAACACTGAATGGGCATCTGTCTCGGCCTTTGTTCCCCCACTTCAGCTATTCTCAGCTCTCTAAATGATGGCTATCCTTGAGGACTATTTCTAAAAAAGGGAGGTTTGTTTCCCTTTTGCCTTTGTTCTTTCTTAAACTTCTTTTGGTCATCTCAAGCCTTCCGAAAGGTAGGCTTTTCTTTTTGCTGTTCATATAAGAATTTATCTATTCTTATTGTTTCTTCCATAGTCTTAGGATCATCATACTAAATCTTGTCACCAATGGGAGGTGGAAGTCCACTCAGATACCTATGAATCTTGACAGCCTCATCTTTGATGAATGGAACATACTTCAGTAATTCCAAAAACCTTTGTTCGTATTCATCAATGGTCATGCTGCCCAGCTTGAGTTCGAAGAACTCCTTCATCTTTCTGTCATAGTATCTTTTAGTCAGGTATTTCCTCTCGAAATACCTCTTGAATTCCTTCCAAGTGATATCTTTCTCTCTAATGTGTTGCACCTGGACAAGTTGATCCCACCACATGGATGCTTTTCCTTTTAGTTGATACATTGCAATTATTCCTTCTGCATGAGAGGAATAATTCTTCAGTTGGAAATATTTCCTCATGCCAAGCAACCATGTTTCAGCATATTCCTCCTTCTTATGTTCTCCATCAAACGTCGAAGGCTTAATCTTGTTCATCTCCCCTTTCAATTCATCTACTCCAGTTCTTCAGTGTTTTCTGGTAGGGGATGGGATTGAACTACTGTGTGATTCCTTACCAAAATGCTTTGGGGAGAGACAATGATGTCTGCTACCACTCCTCGATCTTCTTTTTCTCTCAAGGGTCCTGCAACTCCCTGTTTTTCTTATGTCACTCTCCTTTTCCAATCTTTCTATTCTTTCCAAGCTCTTCAACATCTTTAAGTTGAATTCACCCTGCTGATTCCTAACCCTCATGAGCTTTCGACTATCGGCTCGGCGAGCCTGGGCATCTTTCTGCAATATTTCAATGATTTTCATCATATGCCCTTCCTTATCCAATTCTCTTCCGGGCCCATTGGAGTTCGATCCTTCGACTCCCAAGTTGGCATCCCTTCCTTCTCTTTCATTCTCTGAATTGGAGGCAATCCACACCTCTTCCATTTCTATACTTGGCGTCGATTCGCAGATGTCCCGATACTCGTTGAACTCTGCACACACAATGTACAGTCAACCGAAGTTTGCCAGGCCTTAAACCCTTAATAAAACTACAACATTCATAAACCAACGCGAATAAGAAAACGTTTCGATTCCATGATTTTTCTGAGCTCTGTTTGGCTTTGCAATTTCCAGGCGAAAGCCCCTATTTTCTTAGCCCCCAACCCATGTGTCCACGGGCCATGATCAAACACTAAACTACTAGGTGCTACAAGGCTCTCCAAACAAAACTTCAGGTTTTGGGATTTTGGGGCTTCAGGGTTTCGGGGTTTTGGTCCCGGAGGTTCTCACACTCGCTTCCCTCTCCAACTCCTGACTCTTGAACTTTCAACCTCTCTCCCCCTGGGCCCACAGCATAGTTGTCGCCAACCAAGGTAGTGACACATGGTGTCCTTAAGAAGGTCCACATCACTTCTTATGATGTCATAGGGTCCCACCACTTTCACTTTTCGTTTCGGAGTTTTGGGCATTGGGAGTTCGTGCATCCAAACATTTCGAACTTCCATTTGCCAAAATTCTAAAATTACAGTCTATTCATCTACTTGATCCAACGGTCAATCTCCTCTCCTACGATCTATGGTGTAGATCGTTTTAGGATTTTGGGGTTTCAGGTTTCGGAGGTGTTCACCTCTCCTCACTTCCCATCTCCCGACTTTGAGAAATCCAAAAGGTTCTCGTGATTAACTTGAGCACGACTCCATAAGATCTAATGGTCGAGCCCTCCTCCCAAATCTACGATGTAGATATTCTCGGGTTTTCAGGTTTCTGTGTCTCAGCACTCCCCTCTTTTTCCTGACAACCGAACTCCCGAAAGGCTTCTCGGATGTCCTTCCGACACCTTCTATGGATTTAACGGTCATAAGGGATCTCCTTTCCTCCCAATCAGATCCAATGGCTCCAACACTTCATGCGTTGAGCTCTCTCTCTCCCTATGGCCATATACCACACCGACTGCAGGTTTTATAATACGGCTACACCTCCTGAGCTTTGTAACACAACCAAGTGACTCCTTGGCACTCAGGAACATTCAAACGTCCAAAAATCGGTTCTTCCAAACACAATTCCCACCTAAACTTCAGGTCCAATGACCACTTATCCAGCCCATTCAGGTTCATTGTTGTAAGCCATGCTTTGATACCATATTGTAACGTCCCCGACCGTCATCCCACTAGTCGGGCAAACGCTACTGCGCAAAACAACATTCTCATACTTATGTAATATGCATTTAAATGAAGCTAAATGGCTTAATAGAGTAACATGTAATTACTACCATCATACAGAATTAGTGAAATCAACAGTAAGCATCATCACAACGAAATGCATGATAATATAGTAAGTATCACATACTAACATCACATATAAATTAAGTACAACATTAATACTTATCTTTGAAGTTGTAGTTGTTGGACACACCTACCACACTTAGAGGGGGGGTGAATGAGTGTGGGGCTCTTTTTCCCAAAACTTCCCTCTTGCAC
>SNQJ01S0008531.1:43516-73464 GCA_010110895.2 Picea sitchensis
TTGAATCTCCAGAGTTATGTGTTGATGGGGGGGTGTTGGAACCTTGGGTTCTGGTGGTTCATCACAATTATCCTAGAATAAATTAGTTCTCCAGTCAACCAACAAATGGAAACAGTCGGTTGGGCGATCGATCGAATATCTGCATCAGTTGGTCAAGTAGTCGACAAAACTTCAAGTCGAAAAAATCAAAGACATCTAGTTGGTGGATTGACCAACTGAGAAATCGACTACAAGTTGGACTCATGGATGGTTGGGTCAAGCATCCTTGTCGAGATGACAAGAAAGCGAGGATTTGATGGAGTCAACTCTAACCACCGATGGTTGTATGTGGACAAGATCCTTTTGATTCCAAAGAAGTTGGTTAGATTTTGAGGTTATAAATAGTAGACCCGATGGGTCATTATCAATGGAAAAAAGTGTGTTGTACACTAATACTGAACATGGTCTCTGCGTTTAATATGCATTGTGATGTTCTGATCACAATGCAATGTGCTTAAGTGCTGTAACGGTGTCTTTAGCCACCACCTGTTCTCTTTTAAAGTTATTCCTCTTCGATTATCTAAAATTTTGTTTACCTACTTTATATCAGGTTACACCCAATCCCCAACAACAACTCATGCTCAAAATCCTCCCACCCTCTTCTTACACAATTCTACCTAAAACTTTCCTCATGTTGAAACCATCATCCACTTTAAAGTCTTAGCAATAGGATCAATTCATTCCAATACGACTCTATGTTATATCAATGAGCTTGCAATCAAAGTCACAAAACAAAAGCACTCACATCAACATTGGTTAAAGACAACCTCTTCAAAAATAAAGTGTACTTTTTTTTTAATGTATATTTATGTGATTAACAAAGTTTTAAAAATTTCACATACACTTTTTTTTCCAACAAAACAATGAGCACTTCCTTGCATTTTGCTAAATGAACCCATCAAACTTGTAATACACAATGTATATGGGAATTCCCTTAATTTTTTTAATTTAGTAATTATTTTATATAATTATATGATAAAATAAATTTTTATTAGACCTTTATGCACATTGAAAAATAATTTGCATGGACTAGTGCTCTTTCCCATGCCCTTGGATTTGTGGGTTTTTAAACCCTGACCCTACATCGTATGCTTGCAAGGTGTACCTCCAGGTCAGGCTATAACACTCACGTTATATGCACACCATGGCAACGTTATAGTGCCACATAGACATAAACCATGTCAAAGGTGATCGTACAACCATTAATTAATTAAGAACCTGCAAATGCAGCATACAGCATAGAAGGGGACAAGATTTATCCTCACCCAAAAATAATATATCCTTTTTATGCTCATGCAAAGTCTTTCGAAATTTACCCTCCACTCAAGTATAATAATATATCATTTTTCTATGTCCATAAAATAATATATCATTTTCTATGTCCATGAAATTTACTCAATGGTTTATATATATATTCAGGTATATAATCAACAATTTATAATGCAGAAAGTTTAGCTTTTATTGCATTCAAATTTATTTTTTTGGATTTAGGTGAGCTATAATGTTAAACTAGCACAGCCGCTAACTGGGTGAAAGTTTAAAGGTTTATAGCTGGTAAAACTTCAATAAAGGTAGCAGAAATGTAAATCTAATATTATAAAATGATAAAAAGTTAATAGTGGAGTAAATTTGTAATTTTAATTAAGTTTGTTAATCATTTGAACTAGTCAATTAGATGGTTACACAATAATTTCTTAATCATATTAAGTAAATGTTAAAAAGTAAAAGTTATAAACATAAAATCTGGTTCATGATTTGGAAAGACTATTAAAAATATGCTAGCATCTTCATTTTAAATTAATAACCCTACTATTAAAATTTATAGTTAAAAAATCATTAAATATACTCATTATCAATAAATATACACCTTTAAAAATAATTATATTATATTATACATGCATGGAATGTGAAAAACATACATATAACTGTGCCTGTGCCTGCGCTACAATAGCCTACAATACAAAAGGAAAATTGGTTCCTGACATATATCATTAATTATTTTAATCGATCCCTCACTGAAAATTAAAGTGATTTGATTAGAGATAATATTCCCTCTGCTCTTCTGTGGTCCTTAGATTTACATTTTAATATCAGCAAAAGCTTAACACGATGAAGTTGGCAAATCAGAGGAAGTGGGGACAAATTAGAAGTTTCTCTCACAATTTCGGTGCTCGATTTCTGACAGTGCCCGCGTAAAGTCAAGCAGCTCATCGTTTTGCCATAGGGCAACCAGACAAATCAGTAGCCTGTAACAGATGAGCGGCCTACGCACACCTGAGAGGGTTTGTTTTTATATTCTATAACGAATTCTGTTGAGAGAGCCTACAGTTTTTGCAATATAAAAAATACTGAGCGGGCCAAGGCCCCGCTCTAAATTGGATAGAGACAATACAAGATGAGAATCGGTGGACGGGCAAGCGTGAGAATAAAAGAAAAAGTCACTCAGGCTGTATGCATGTCTACAATTATGCTCATTCTAGCTTTTGAGAGGAGATGCTTGGATTCCACTGTACAGATTGTTCTCTGGATTTTATCTTCCAAGTGCTTTTATTCCATGAGAATCAATATCACATCATTGAAGTATGGACAGGTTATGGTCTGATCAGGCCTGTATATATCACAAATTCCCACTAGAAGTCTCTGCAACCACGAATATATCGTCACCATCAGCAGTTCAATCCAACGATTTACTGGATCTCGTTTGGTGCTACGTCGAGAGCAGGTTTATATAAGAAGAGCTGGCCTTCCATTATCTCAGCAACACTAGTAGTACAGCCGAGGCTTTAGCCAACATGAGGAAGAAGGAGACCAAGGTCTGTATCTTCATTTTCTGTATTTTCACATCATGGGCTCTGGTCAATTTTCAGCTTTCTGCAGTTTGTGCAGCACAAGAGAGGCAAATACAAATACTCCTGAGGATGAAAGAGTCTCTGGAGGATCCCACAAATGCACTGGGGGATTGGGATGGGTCCGATGATTCTCCATGTAAATGGAGAGGGATTAGTTGTAACGGTGAAGGTTCTGTGACTCGTATAGATCTCCATGGAAGTTCTCTGAGTGGTCGTATTCTTCCTGATCTCTGCAATCTCGAGAGCCTGACAACCTTCGAGGTAGATCAAAATTCCTTTTACGGGAATTTCCCCCCCGAATTTTCGAATTGCAGTCGGTTGGAACAATTGAATCTGGGCCACAATTCTCTGAACGGATCGTTGCCCGACCTTTCAGAATTGAAGGCTCTGAAATACCTGGACCTGTCTAACAATAGATTCTCGGGAGAGTTTCCCGTTTCTGTGGGGAATTTGACAAATCTTGAGTCGCTTAGCCTCGGTTTTAATATGTTCAATCGACGAACTGTTCCAGAGGAGCTCATGCGACTGAAGAGACTCAATTGGCTGTATCTAACAAGCTGCAATTTTAGCGGGTCCATTCCAGCTTCTCTGAGCAATCTTTCGGAGCTGGGCAACCTGGAAATCTCGATGAATTCCTTGACCGGAAGGATTCCCAAAGAGCTCGGGAGCCTCAAGAAGCTATATCAGCTGGAGCTCTACATGAACCTTTTATCGGGAGAGATTCCTCCAGAGCTTGGAAATTTAACGTCCTTAAGAGACTTTGATGCTTCCAGAAATTGCCTGAGTGGGAGAATTCCGGAAGACTTTGGGAAGCTGAAAAAATTACATTTCATACAATTATATGAAAATAATCTCTCGGGGTCGATACCTGAAGGATTTGGTGAGTTCAGGAATTTAGTTGGTATTTCTATGTACCAGAACTCTCTCACAGGGCCCTTGCCTCCAAAGCTGGGATCTATGTCTGAATTCAACATGATTGATGTCTCACAGAACAAGCTCAGTGGCCCTCTTCCGACAAATTTGTGCACTGGAGGCAATCTTCAGTATATTCTTGTCCTCGAAAATGAGCTTACAGGCCAAGTCCCTGAGTCGTATGGAGACTGTAAGAGTATGCTGCGTTTTCGTGTGAGTAAGAATAAACTGAGGGGGAGAATTCCAAAGGGAATATGGGAGTTCCCACATGTTTCGATACTGGATCTCAGCTTCAACGCTTTTGAAGGGGAGATAGCTCCTGCGATTGGAAATGCGAGGAATTTGTCTGAGTTATATCTGCAGAGAAATGGGTTTTCTGGAAACTTGCCAGCAGAGATTGGGCAGGCTTCGCAGTTGATAAAAATTGATGTTAGCGGCAACAAGTTAACGGGAGCTGTACCTTCTGAGATTGGGAAATTAAGCTTGTTGAATAGTCTGCTTTTGCAGGAAAATAATTTTTCAGGACCCATACCAGGTCAGATTGAACGCTGTAAGTTTCTGTCTTACATTAATCTTGCATATAATGAGCTCACAGGACAGATTCCTCCCGTCCTCGGTTCTATGGAAGTCCTTAATTCTCTGAATCTTTCGAACAATATGCTTTCTGGACAAATACCGAATAGCCTGGCTTCTCTGAAGCTCAGTTCTATTGATTTCTCAAGGAATTCATTAACAGGACCAGTGCCGATTGAGCTCATCAGAGATACCAGCAACGGAAGCTTTTCTGGAAACCCTGGCCTGTGTGGTCAAGGCTTAGAATCTCTGCAGCCTTGCAATCCTCATAAAGGATATGATTATCAGGAGAGATGGGTCACTGGATGGATTGTTAGTGGGACTGTATTTACATTCTTGATCATCGCCATGCTCATCAGAGCATGCAGGTTGCATCGGCGAGATACTAATAAAGTGAACAGCCGAATTTTTTGGGAGATGAAATCCTTCCACAAGCTCAACTTCGATGAGCATGAAGTTCTGGAATCCATGGACGAGGAGCACGTTATCGGTCACGGTGGCTCCGGCACAGTGTACCGAATCCAGCTAAGCAATGGTGAGTCTGTTGCCGTAAAAAAGCTCTGGACTTGCAAAAATGGCCGCCATGGCGGACAGGGCCCAATAGACCGAGAATTGAAGGCAGAGGTTGAGACGTTGGGAACGATCCGGCACAAGAATATTGTCAAACTCTACTGCTATTTCTCAAACGGGGATTCAAATATGCTGGTGTACGAGTACATGCCCAACGGGAATTTGTGGGAATCCCTGCACGGAGGCAATAGGGCGACGAATCTCGATTGGCCTACTCGTTACAAGATAGCTTTAGGTGTGGCGAACGGGCTGGCTTATCTCCATCACGATTGCCAGCCAGGTATCATTCACAGAGATGTCAAGTCCACCAATATCTTGTTGGATTCAGATTATCAGGCTCGTGTTGCAGATTTTGGTTTTGCTAAGATTCTTCAAGCCTGCCCCAGAGGTGATTCATCGATTGGTATTGCTGGCACCCATGGCTATATCGCTCCAGGTTTGTTTTTATATTCTGTAGCAAAATATTTTTTTATTGTTTCTAGTTATAGTAAAATAAATATTTTTTTATTGTTTCTAGTTATAGTAAAATATTTTTGGAGTATTGTTTATAAGAATATTTTTTTTTAGATATTTGTTTGAAATTTGGTGAAAAAAAAAAAAAAAAAATTGGTTAGATGTAATTTTTTTGTGAAGATTTATTTTTACATTAAAATAGATTCAACAAAAATAAAATGAATTTAAATAATAAAAATATTCAAAATAATAAAATAATAAAAAAAAAAAAAAAAAAAAAAAAAAAAAAAAAAAAAAGATTTAACAAAAATAATAAAAATGAATTTAAATAATAAAAAATATTCATTAGGTATAAATTTATATCACCGAATTCTAGTAAAAAATTTTATGTAATAAAACAATTAAACAAAACCATGATGAAAAAATCTATTTTTTAATTATAAATTTAGTGGTTTACAAATGAGTATGTATTGATTTTTCTTTTTTAATTTATATGTTTTTTTTTTTTTTATTTCACATTTTCTTAGTACTGATTATTAATGATTAATTTGATAAAAAAGTGTTTGACATAAATTCTATTTGAAAATAAAGGTTTACTTTAAATAGTAAAATAAGGTTAAAAAACAATTAACTTCAAATATTTGTAAGAAAAATAATCACTATGTCAACACACTGATTTTTTTTATTTTTATTTATATGTTTGATGTAAATATAGTAAAATAAATAGAAAACAATCAGCTTCAAATATTTGTAAGAAAAATAATCATTATGTCAACACACTAAACACATTGACTTTTATATTTTATTTATATTTAAAATAAAATATTTTATTTTTATTTATATGTTTGATTTAAATATAGTAAAATCAGGTAAAAAACAATCAGCTTCAAATATTTGTAAGAAAAATAATCATTATGTCAACACACTAAACACATTGACTTTTATATTTTATTTATATGTTTGGTTTGGATTTTACATTTTCTTATACTGATTAATTTGATAAAAAATGTTTGACATAAATTCTTCAAGTTTGAAAATAAACTTTTATGAAAATAAAGGTTTATAATGGATATAGTGAAAGAAAAATAATCATACTGTCAATATTTTATTATAAATTTTTAAAATTATCAAATTAAAAATTACTAAATTATATTTTTTAATTTAGAAAGTAATTTTTTAATTAAATATTGCTATTTTATTTACTTAATTTTTTTAGATATCAGTAAATGTTAATGGCCATTATCATCATTAAATAGGGGACATCATTACATACACTTCATTCTCCATTTTTAATATAACACTGCATCATCACATACACTTCATCTTCAATTTCTACAAGTTTGTATTTTCTTTTACTGCTTCATATTGAAAATTATCACATTGAATCTTCCACTTCTAATATGTTGTTATCTTCAATTTCTAATGCTTTAGGCTAAAGTTTTTACGAAATGATAATTTTTTTCTGGGGATATTTATCCCAAATCCAACAAGGAATTGTTGGATGTATAGATTTGAGTGATTATTTCTGTATAATCAGAGTGTCCTAGGAATTTTTCAACATGCTAAATCCATTTCTACATTCAAAAATACATTTTGAACAACAAAAAATAAAAATAATAATTCTTATAAATTTCCAGCGAAAAAAACCATTTCATAGAACAGCTAACCAACACCATTTCTTCGAAAAAAACCATTT
Source organism: Picea sitchensis (assembly GCA_010110895.2). Lineage (NCBI taxonomy): Eukaryota > Viridiplantae > Streptophyta > Pinopsida > Pinales > Pinaceae > Picea > Picea sitchensis. The sequence goes on from SNQJ01S0008531.1 coordinate 50,609, forward strand.
CATATAATAGCTAACCAACACCATTTCTTATACGTTGTATTTTCTTTACTGCTCTATTGAATATGATCAGTGTAATTTATACATGTTCAAATGCATTTGCAGAGTACGCTTATTCATCCAAGGTGACTGAGAAGAGCGACATCTACAGCTTTGGCGTGGTGTTGCTGGAGCTCATTACAGGCAGGCTCCCCGTGGAGGCAGAATTTGGGGAGAACAAAGACATTGTATACTGGATTTCACGTAAGATTGTGACGAGAGAAGGTGCATTTGAGGTTCTCGATTACAGAATATATGAATCCTACAAGGACGAGATGATTCAGGCCCTTAAGATCGCTGTTCGCTGCATCAATAAACTGCCGAACCTGAGGCCATCCATGAGAGAAGTCGTCCAGATGCTCTTGGAGGCCAAGCCCTGCAATATGGTCAAGTCGGTGCAGGGAAAGAATAATAATGGGGATGACAAGCCGGTTTACACTAAAGAATCAGCTATCGTCGACATTCCTGCTGGTTGCAAACCTCAATGTAAAGCATAATTAACTAGATTTTAAACTCTCCGTTAGGATTTAAAATTTGAATTCGTCCACTAGATTTTAAGTTCTGCGAGCTGTAGGAATCGTCATAAATTCAAGTACTGTACAGAAGAAAGAAAAAGGAATAAATCAAATACTGTTGTACATAGCGGAGTGCTGGCGTCTGGATTCTGCAGTCCATAATATCTGTAGGTTAGGTTTTGCTTTGGGTTTAGGGTTTTGCCAATGAGGAGGAATTAGGGTTTTCTTCACTCGCTTTATCTATATGTATTCTGTAATAGATAAAATTTTGCTTTGGGTTTAGGGTTTTGCCAATGAGGAGGAATTAGGGTTTTCCTCATTCGCTTTATCTATATATTCTGTAATAGATTCGAGGCTGAGTAGAGTGGCAATAACCATTGTAGATTTTCTGCCATCATGTCCAGTATGGAAACTTTATCGAAATGTAATATGCGCATATATTGCCGAGGAGTGACCAATGCCATTATTCAAAGCTTTATGGATTCTTATTCGAACCTCCACTGGAAGTTTAAATATATTAAACTGAGCAACAAAACATTATTCAAAGCAAAGATTCTCATCGGATGAGGAGGCATGGAGTAGAATGCGCTGAGCAGAGATAATTTTCTAATGGTTTATACCACCAGCACAATCGCAATGAGTTGACATTTATGTACAGAGGCTTACATGCGGCGTCAAAAGTGACAATTGGAAACGACAGAAACAGAAAGAATCGCAATTCGAAGCTTCATGAGTGCAAGATGAAACGCACCAAAGTATAGATGTATTAATCTCATTAGCATAGCTAATTTACAAATGTTTTTATATTTCCACTAACAAGCATAACGTCTGTGTAGTCATTTCTGCAATGATTGCAGTGATTATGTAGAGGAGGTTTATAATATTTATGTAGTAATGGTAGTAATAAGTGAGTGAAGATTATAGTTAATTAGGTTTAGTTTAAGTGGGTGAAGGAATGGGTTATATTTTTGAGTTTTTAACGAGTATATTATTGTAAAGGCCTGTAGTCTTTTCTTTAAGTGGAATGGGTATATTATTGTGAAGGAATGGGTTATATTTTTGAGTTTTTAATGGGTATATTATTGTAAAGGCTTGTAGTCTTTCCTTTGAGTGGTTTTATGCAATGGGTATATTATTGTTACTAGCTTAGTCTTTCCTTTGAATGGTTTTGTGCAGTGAAGATTTTAGAATTTATCTTAGATATTCTCTTCAAACTTTGTAACTATAAAAAGTAATTAAAAATTATAGATTTAAAATTTAATGAATACAATATACACATTTACTTAATAAATAATAAATAATTGTTTAAAAAATAACATTTTTATACATAAAATATTAGTTTAACCTTTAATCAAATAATAAGTTTACATTATATTATTATTCTAAAAAATTATTTAACATGTAAAAATAAACATAAAATATCATATTATAAAAAAAATACATTCAAATTTTTTTATGTTGAAATCCAAATTAATATTTAATAATACAAATTTTAAAGCAAAAAATTATAACCTAATTTCAACTTCTTTATACCAACATTAATATAATATTATATTTATACATGTATATAGATCCAATTTAACATCAAATGTATTAAATATTAAAAATATCCAACGTGTTTTTTTAAGAAAAATAGGTTAGATATCATAGTTGTATCACACGTTAAGGCCCAAATACAGTGAGTATGCATAGTAGTACTAATCATGCAATATAAGTTAATGAATAGTGTTTATAAGTGTTTAAAGTATGAGATTAAGATAAATTTGTTTGATTAATTTATTTGTTATTATAATTAAGTTAAAGATTTCATAATTTATTTTGATTATCAAGATTTATTATTATTATATTTATTTTTAATTTCTTAAAATTTGTTTTATTAATATTAAAAATATTATTTTGATAATTTTTATATAAAATTGAAGTTATTTAAAATTATTAAAATTAAAATAATATATTATTAAAAAAATTAAAAAAAATCTATTTAATATTTATTTAATATTTTTTTTGTTATATGTTTTTTAATAACTTTTTCTTTTTATATTTATTATTATTTTACTTAACTTCATTTGTTGTAGTATTCTCCTCGCATCAATATTTATTAAAATGTTGCTTAATTGTACTCACATGACTATGTCCATCGAAGGGAAGAGAGAACTTGATGACCATGAATGTACAATGGATTTAAACAATGATTATAAAATAATGTCACCCTCGATACCAAATAAGGAAAGTGGGAAGCACTGGTCCAAATTACACCTTGGAATCCTAAATGGCCTCTACTTTTAAAATTCCCACTAATGAAGTAGAATATAGTACAATACTTTGAAAATTCCAAATGTTGCGAGCATAATATGGTACAATACTTTTTAATATTCGAATTGTTGCAAGCATAATATAGTACTATTATTTGATTGTAGTGAATATGTAAGGCATCCCATTTACATAGATTTTCACTGAATATATATAAAATAGAACAAAATAATTCTTCATACTTTATGATTTTATTCCATACGTAAGCTATTCCATATACATTAAATTTTTTAGGAAAATATATATAATACGAGTGATTAGAATATTTAGAGAGATGGATTATCTTAAAGTTTAAAAGTGGTAAGTTAAATAAACGTTTATTATACTTCTCTTTCAAAGTAGTGTGTAAATTATGCAATGTATGGAGTGTGATCATATTGATGCGAAAAAAATTGGAATATTGTTTTTTTAGAGTTTTCATGATGTATATTTAACCTATGTTATAATGATGTTAATATTGTCTTGTTTAAAATAATGATGTTAATGTTGTCTTGTTTATTTAACATAATGATGTTAAAGTTGTTTTTGTTTATTTTGTTTATTTTATAAATTTTGAGTTTTTTTTATTTTGGATTCATATTATATGATGTGTTATAGATCCATATTATATGATGTGTTAGATATTTGGTGGGAAAATGATTAAACCATATATGTGGTAGGAGCTTTGTTCAGTCTCATCCAAATGTCCAGGTTCTACCCYTTGTGTGAGATTGAGAAAGGAYTCTTTCCTATCATGTTTGCATRGAGGTATTATTGAACTAGATAAACCATATGTAATACTATGTATTAAATTTATTTAAAGGTTGTTTCAGATTAAGATTCCATTACATTATGACCACCTCACAATAGTATTCTACCAATTTTACCACCTAGTGGAAGCATAAACAAGAGTACATACCACATGTAAGCAATGGGAAAGGAAGAATTTTTTCCTTTGAGCCCATTTTCTATGTTTTAGAAATGAGATTCTATTTTTCCATTTGATGTTTAGAATCTCAATAGGGTCCTTTAGGTTAGAATTCAATCTTTTCTCTCTTTTTGTAGTATATGTGACTTTAGTAAACTCATTAATCTTCCTGGTTAACTCCATACCTAATCTGAACAATTTTTGGCCTCATGCATGAAATAGATCATTGGCTAACTAAGGAGCCTCATTTGGGTCCTCAAATTGTCCTAATCTATTAGGGAACTCTCTTTGATATTTTACTCAGTAGTGAATCCATGGAGTGTCACACTTTATATTGAAGTGTGGAGATAAAATTTGATATTTTAAATATTTTTTAAATTAGAACCCTCCAAACTTTAGTAAGAATTTATTGTTCTTAAAAGACAATTTGTAAGGAATTGCATTATTTTTCTAATGATATCTTTTTCATAATTTCTTAATGACATTAATTATTTCAAATTTATTTTTAATTATGTGTTTGTCCTTTGAAATGTCATGAGCATGATAGACACCAAATATAGTTTTATCCCACATATTTTCAAAATATTATTTTTTAATACTTGTATTTTTAATTCAATTAATTAAATTTTGAAACACATTTCATAAACCTTTATGTCCAAAACAAATCTCTTTCTTATGTCTATATAACTAAGAAATAAAAATACTCTTTTGAAGAGTAACATCCAAAAGTATCCCAAATAATTTTTCTAATTTCTTGGTTGTATCATTTTTAAGATATTGAATTTTCTATTCACAAATAGGGGAAAAAATGTGTGTAAGTTTTAGAACAAAATAAACTAAAACTATAATATGAAAATGGAAATGGAAAAACTATATGCTATTGGAAAGAGGATAGAATGATCATTGGTGAAGTCTTGGTATTTAGATAAAGGGATTCCACCCCTTTGAAGTTGTGGGCCATAAAAATCCTCCGAAGATTGGTAAGGTTTGATAAATTTTAAACACTTGATCAAGGCTTTGTAATACCTAAATCGATGTCTTAGGGGGACTTTTGGAAACCCTTGATCAAGGGTTTGTTGGGTTTATTTAACCATTAATTAAGGGTTTTTTGTGATAATTTTAAATTCTTGGTGGAGGGAATGCATAGTTTGTATACTTTATGCTAAAAAATAAAAATAAAAATGTATTTACGAAAAAATAGTATGCATCCTTTATGCTAAAATATGATTTATAGTTTACATGTTTTATGCTAAAATTTCTAGAGGATATACACTATTAGTATTAATTTAACAATATGGATGGAGAAAGGGGGGGAAATTACAAGAAAATATGAGAGTAAATGATATAATGAATATGAATCCCAAGAGAAGGATAAAGAGAGAATGAGAAAAAGATGAGCACAATTAAGAGAAGAAGACAATATCATGCATGAAGAAGTAAACCTAACATAAAGTGTAGGAAACACCATGCCAAAGAAACACTAGAAAGTGTAGTTGATGTTGGAATAAACATCATTGGGGAGTGTACAAACCAACTCATTGATCAGTCGTTAGATGAACCCAATGGCCATCCTTTCATGCATCTAATTGGAGAGTCTTTAGGGCATCTAATTGAACAAAATATTAGTAATATTTGGCCATGTTAATGAAATGGATATTAAAATCATAGACATCATTTATAATATGATTTATAATTTACGTAATATTTTCTATATTTTTTCATTTTTCACATGCAAATCTATGTGACTAATTTCAGATCTAAAAATTGCTTCCTAGTGATCTAACTATCAGTGAACAACTTTACACTGAAATTGTTGACTAAAAACATATGCAACATAAACAACAAGATTAAAGATGAAACATAAATACACAAGAGACACAATATTATGTTCGGTAACTTTATCCAATTCTTCAAATATGAGGACCATAACGAGTCCTCTCAAAGTTACCAAATCTGAGGACAAAACTAGTCCTCTCAAAATCACCAAATCCGAGGATGATCTTGTCCTCCAATATACAAACAAGTAAACCAAACCTCAACAATATTACGGAAATATCCTCTACCCAAAAATCTACTGCAGACCACCTGAACAACTTGTCGAGGTCACTTGACACCATCCTGTATGGACATGCCCTTACCCAGAAGAGCTTGTACGGATGCACGTGATTATTCCCACTACAACTCACGTACATGTGAAAAATTGTGCATACGCTTCGTATGAATCACTCCACTTCATATAATGTATTCCTTCTGTGGTTTCCTCTCTCTCCCACACGTTCAATGTTATTTTCCCTACCAAGAATAGAAGATAGAGAGTCCTCAACCCTACGACAAATTTTCCACCCTAGCAGAATTTCCCTTTGCTGAAATCACCAAGCTTCCTAGCATAAGTGTAGACTCACTTATGCTAAATCCATTATTCTATTATGATACAATGAGATGTCATAATGACCTCTCTCCTTTATATACAATCCTTGGAGGTCACCATAGAACATCCTTCACAATTCAACATCAAATTAGGCTTTCCTTGTGGGTGTGAAGCCCCAAAACAAGCCCACAAAGACCATCACCAAACCAATGAATCCCTCACTCAAATACAAGGGGGTTTTCACCAAACCAAAAGGATAATATGGTGCCAACGAAGATTCCCACATGCCTCACACCTTTGCCTCTTGTGGGAATACATATCGAAGCTAAAAAAATGAACACTCCCTCTTAGCAAGGGAGGTATCCCATCCACCATCAGTTGGATGTACCTCTAGTACTACAAGCATATCTCTCCCAAATCCAAGGTGGTCTGCTTCTTCATTTGTACTCCAATAGTCCAAACCGATTACTCCCTTTATCATTGTGAGAAATGGGTATGTGAACTATGTCACGTTTGTCTGGTTGGCCACATCCTTGGTCATTAGAACATATGAAGTTGTCCATTCTGTCTGGCTAACTGCATCTTCAGTCACTAGAACACATCCAACTATCTATTTTGTCTTACTAGTTGCATCCTTGGTCACTGAGGCAAAATATTTATGATTGGTTGCATCCTCGATCACTGAGGAAAAATATTTTTGACTGGCTGCATCCTCGGTCACTATAGCACATTCTTCTAAAACATATGGATACTCCATACATGTCTCACATTCCCTAGAATACTCCTGCCTCTGAAGATCATTTTTTTTCTCCTCTATCATAGTAGCATAACCTGCTGAAATACATGGACCCTCTATGGATGTATCATATGCCCTAGAAGCCTCATGCCTCAAAATCTCATGTCTATCCTCTTCCACCCATGACACATGTCTTTTAGTCCTGGAAGATGTCTCTCTCTCAACTAAACACGAGGGGGAACTCATTCTGGATGACCCTCTCTCCATCTGAGCCAACTGACTCTCCCTGTTATTAGACTCACTTTGAGATTGCATGCTCCTCCTGAAAATTGAATCCCTCCAAGTCTGCACATCCCCTGGGGCCATCTAATCCCTTTCGAATTTCCTTTGCATAATCATGGGAGGGTGATCCTCCCTTTTATATCCCGAGGGTTGACACCCTCTAAAATATGGATCCCTCTGAGACTGTACCACTAGTGGGGTCACCTGCCTCACTACTCGTGGAGCCACCTGCTCCTCCTCATTTTTGTCTCTACTCCTATCAGACACAACACTCATAGGACAACCCCTCATTTGATATAGTTTTCCCTCCCTAACTCCAAGAACCATTGTTGATATGAGGCTAGACCGTTTGGGCACAAGTAGTAGTTATCCATCTCACAGTGATACATGATATCCCTTCCTCTCAATATATAAGGCTGAGAGGACACTCCTCCTGAGTTTTGGCACCCATAACACATTCAACACCCTCAAAATATATCCTAAATCCAATCGAAAGGATACAATACTAGGTCCTCGTACTAAATGCTTGGATCCCATACCAATCTACACACATAAGTCTGAGCCAGTCTCTATGAGAGTGTCAAACAACTCTCTAGCAGATGTCATATGGAAGTATGATCCACTATCCATCAACCATATCTCCCTGCTGGAGAGAGTACTTGAAAGGTGAAAGACCAACAAGATCTCCCTTTGGAAACTGTCTGCAATCTCATCAACCTCTGTTGTTGATGCTTGTTTCCTTCTTCCTCTTCCCTTCTAGTGTGGACACTATGAAGAATAATGACCAAATTCATGGAACTCATAAAATTTGGTCTTACTAAGATCCTTCTTCCTTCTTGACTCTGGAGATGGTTCTCTCTCAGGAGAATCCATTCTCCCTGATGGACCTCTTCTGTTTGGCGAACCAATTCTTCCCTTTCTAGTGTGTTATGCAACGACTTGGTTCTCATCATTGCTACTCTTCACCACACCATCCATATCATCCCTAGATACTAACCAGGTCTCCTCCTGGATAAAATTAGTCCATAAGCTGTCAAAGTATGGTAACCTATATCATGCACAGATCCCTTGCAAAAATGGTTCCCAGGACATGGGAAGACTTATCAATGCTACATTCACCACCTTAGCATCCTATACTCTTTCACCAATAGTTGTGAGTTGATCTCAGATCTAATTAATCTTCATAAGATAACTAACAACTATGTCTTCATTGGTCATCCTGATAATATGAAGTTGATGCTTCAAGTGCAACATCCTGCCAATATTCTTTTTTTGGTAAAGACCACTAAAGCGTCATACATATCCTTGCAATTTGCTTTCTTAGAAATGTGAGGAATCAAGTGGTCCTTCACATTCTCTAGCAATACCTGCTTGGCCTTCACTTCCCTCTTCTTTTGAAATTTCAAATCTACAAGATCAGTCAGGCTAGGTGTTAGAAATAATAGGTGTGCTCATTTAACCATAGAAAATATAGTAATATTTTCACCCATCCATAGGCCGATGCCACCCCCGAGCACCTTAACCTTGACAAAGAATAATTCTGGAAGGAAACCCTAGGCCTAATATCCAATCAAGGTAGCGTATCACTCTCTAGAGTTAGCATACCAAGCAGAAATAACCAAGAGAGAGTCCAAGACTGAAACCGAAATTACAAGTTGCAGTAGCTGCAGCTACTCTCCAGACTTGTGCATAACTAAATTTCTGCAGTTGCGAGCTGTGTGTGTCAAATGAGCTCTGATATATTGTATTTATACTACTCCTCCTTATCTTTATGGGCTGACTTCTCATTATCGAGGCTAAAAACTCAATATTAAATATTTTCTTTAGCTGACTTGTCTTCTAGGGTTAGGTCCAATGTTTTAGGGTTTCTTCTTGCTTCCCGAAATATTATATTCTTGTCAGGGTTACACGTGGAGGTTAATACCTCCCGCATCTACCAAAAATATCAACACTCCCTCCTAGCTAGGGAGGTATTGAAAGAAATGGTCTCGAGAACAAACATACCATTCAAATCGTATCATCATCATAGTCGTACAAGATATCTCATGATTATATCACGAGCTCCATCATCACTATCAATATCATATGATAGCATCCACGACATCATCTCTCGAAGCCATACTCCATCTAATTAATCAAGCATGATGTTGAATAAGTCACTCACTCCACATAGTGATACAAGAACCATTCTTCTAATCCAAACATATGTCCTAGAAGAATAATTATTCCAACAGATGTTGAAACCCACACAATGAGATACAAGGACTATTCATCTAATCCAGACATACATCCCAGAAAAATAAATGTCCTGGACCATTTTTTGTCTAGAGAATGTCTTTCCACCAACACACTGGCTATCCATCTAGTTGATAATCATTTCCAACACCATTGATAGTCTACATGGCAATCAAAACAATGCCATTCAATAGAACACAACCATGTCTATCCATAGTAGTACACAACTATTATCCAATGGTACACAACCACACCAAGTGGAACACAAATACTTAATCAGTGACACATAGTCACAACTAGTGCAACACATCCATCACAGTAGCATACATCTACTATCCAGAGACATGCAGTCTCCATAGCAATCATATCAACTGATATCAACCTACATAAAACAATATCATGATATAAACTGAGTCATCTGGGCCATTCTTCCACTCACATCTATGAGATCTAGAAGAGAATATGCCCTCAGAATGTAAAACATCATCCATGGGCTATCTGGAATATTCTTCTCAAGCATAGAAGAATAATTGTCCCTGATTTATGATCCTAGACCGTTCACCTAATTGGGCCATTCCTCCGGCACTAGTCATAGTGAAATCTGGAGAGAATGAGTCTGCGCTAGGGAATGCCTGTCCATGATTGTTGAACCTAGACCATTCACCTAACTGGGCCATTCCTCTGACACTAATCATAGTGAAACCTGGATAGAATGAGTCTTCCCTAGGGAATGATTGTCCGGACCATTTCCTAATGGAAATGAATGTCCTGCACAAACCTCCAAAACAGACCATTCTTTGAAACTTCTCACAACCATGAACTTCGAAAGAATGACTACCCGATGAGGCAGACCATTCTACTTGACCACTACTCAGAGTGACTATCAAGAATAATGACTATCTTAGACAATTCCCCCACACTGGCCACAAAGGGAATCATTATCTATGGTACATCAACAATCTATTGAACCATTTTCATTATGAAAATGATTGTCTAATTTGGACCATTTTCTGAACTAGAAAATGCATGTCCATCAGAAATATCAAACCACTTTCCGAAATGGAAAGGAACTGCTCATCCTGGACCATTTTTTGAACTAAAAAATTATTGTCCATAAATCAATAACACATCAGTTCTCCCTCCCATATTGGGAGTAATCTCTTCCTTTTTCAATAAGGAAGTCATCTCCACGAGCCCCAACTTATTTCTTAAGTACGCAACTTTTTCATATTGGACAGAGGATTTACCAAAATATCTTCTATCTTCTCATTTGTGGAGATATCTTGGAGAAACACTTCTGTTTTCTGGACTTCATCATGGAGAATGTAATGCTTGATCTCAATGTACTTCGGTCTGTCATGGAACACTAGTTTTCTCTGAAGGATTCATATAGCTCTGATCATTACACTATATCATGGTCGAATTCACCCCTTATATTTCCTGCTAGCTCATAACATCGTGGCAAGGCTCAAAATGAAACATATCAAAGTAGCACTTCTTCTATCATCAGGATAGTTTTCCATGGATTAGAAATCCATCATCCCATACTTCTGAGTAACTATTCTGATACACTATCTCGATCATACAAAGTTTTCACCACGCTTCTGTTGTATATGAGATACTCTGCATCAAGTTGTTTGAATCCATACAAGGTATTCTTATATCTGCATACATGGGTCTCTTTCTGATATAAGATTCTTTCTCACTTGCTTTATTTGGAAGAACAATCTTTTACATGTAAATTCCAATCCATGGATACTACAAGAGGTATATCTGGAACAAGATGTTGTCATAGTCTTCTCCCTCCTTCTGGAAGAACCTATGAATATTGCCATGCTTCCATTCATAAGTCTTTGTCACAATGTTCTTTATCATAACTTCCATTTCTTATGCTCGATTTCATCTTAGTGAGTTAAAACCAAGCTGGTAGTCTTGTGATTCTCGATATAATAACTGGTTGTTCTGGATTTTCTTTATTTCTTGGAATCTTCATGTTCTCCCTCATGTTTGTCTTTAGCTCTTGGGTCCATGGGTCTTCTATAGATTTCATGCCATAAATATTCTAACTTCTTCCTTTCATCATAGGATCATGGATGTANTATTTCTTAAGTACGCAACTTTTTCATATTGGACAGAGGATTTACCAAAATATCTTCTATCTTCTCATTTGTGGAGATATCTTGGAGAAACACTTCTGTTTTCTGGACTTCATCATGGAGAATGTAATGCTTGATCTCAATGTACTTCGGTCTGTCATGGAACACTAGTTTTCTCTGAAGGATTCATATAGCTCTGATCATTACACTATATCATGGTCGAATTCACCCCTTATATTTCCTGCTAGCTCATAACATCGTGGCAAGGCTCAAAATGAAACATATCAAAGTAGCACTTCTTCTATCATCAGGATAGTTTTCCATGGATTAGAAATCCATCATCCCATACTTCTGAGTAACTATTCTGATACACTATCTCGATCATACAAAGTTTTCACCACGCTTCTGTTGTATATGAGATACTCTGCATCAAGTTGTTTGAATCCATACAAGGTATTCTTATATCTGCATACATGGGTCTCTTTCTGATATAAGATTCTTTCTCACTTGCTTTATTTGGAAGAACAATCTTTTACATGTAAATTCCAATCCATGGATACTACAAGAGGTATATCTGGAACAAGATGTTGTCATAGTCTTCTCCCTCCTTCTGGAAGAACCTATGAATATTGCCATGCTTCCATTCATAAGTCTTTGTCACAATGTTCTTTATCATAACTTCCATTTCTTATGCTCGATTTCATCTTAGTGAGTTAAAACCAAGCTGGTAGTCTTGTGATTCTCGATATAATAACTGGTTGTTCTGGATTTTCTTTATTTCTTGGAATCTTCATGTTCTCCCTCATGTTTGTCTTTAGCTCTTGGGTCCATGGGTCTTCTATAGATTTCATGCCATAAATATTCTAACTTCTTCCTTTCATCATAGGATCATGGATGTAGATTGACAACTAGGATACTTTAAGGATTCCTTTCGAAGAAGACTTCTTCTAGAGTCAAACTAAACATTATCATGGATACTACTTTCAATGGGAACATGGATAGATACCTCATAATCCTCAATGGATCATATTTAGGATTATCTCCCTCCTAATCCTTGATTCATGTATGAATGCATGCTCTTCTTTTGGAATTCTATAATCAACTCCTTCCATCTAAGTTAGTCCATGCTTCCGTTTGCATCCTTATTTCCTTCCGCAAGGTGTCACAAGTATTTTTCTAATTTCCTCTTGATTGGTGACTTATTTATATTTTTGACTTCTTATGGGTCTCTTCAATTTTGATTATGATTTCAGCTTATCTGGCAGTTGTTACTTATATAATAGCTTCCACGGGAATTGTTACCAAGGATTGTCAACATACTTCATATTTTCATGTGTATTGCTTGACTTGTGCTCATCGTGATATCAATCCTTATCTTGTTATTCTTCCTTAGATATTGTTTCACTTGAACATCTTATCTTATAAGAATTATATATGCATGATATGTACATAAACTATGTAAACATGGTATGTACAAGAAATTTGAAGAATATTGTTACCTTGTCTTAGAAGAAGAAGAATGTTTTATCCTGCTTGGCCTTCTTTTAGGGTTTCCTTTCTTCGACAACTCATGCTTTGTCTGTTTCCCTCCTTAAGCCAAACTTCCTCTTATTCCTGAAATTCTTGAATTTTGCTGTGAAGGCTTGATCATCATATTTATTTTGGGATTTCTCTTTTGTGCTAATCCTTGATTCTCCTTGTGCACAACAACTCCAAATTTCTTCAAATGTGAGATACTCGTTTCTTTTGTTCATGCTTGCAGAAAATGCATCCCATGTCTTGGGAAAGATTTTGAGTACTATATTGACTAGTTCCTTGAAATTATTTCTTCAATAGCTTGTAGTTGATCTCTTAACTGAGATATTCTCACAAGGTATGATGTTATGATGTCATCATCATTCATTTTCATGTAACTTAGCTCATTCTTCAGACTCATTACTTGTCCAATGTTTATGACTGAGAAGAGGTTAGTTGGGGCATCATACATCTTCTTAGATGAGTCAAGATGAGATATGTAGGGTATTAAGTGGTCTTTTACATAGTCCACTATGATACTCATGGCATTGATGTCATTGTCCTTGAACTTCTCCATAACTGCAATATTCTGAGGTTCCTTCTCTTTTCCTTCTTCAAACTATGGTTCCATGATCTTTCCTTTCATGATATCCAACACTTTATTCTTGGCAAGGATGAGTTCAATCCTTGTCTTCCATTATTTGAATCTATAAGCCCCTTCTAACTTGTTTTCTGACTTCATAGAGTAAGTCATGACTTCTTTGACTTGGTCAACCTTTGAATTTGACCAAAAACTCAAACATGATGTCTTAGCTTGTTGAGAGTACCAGGAGGTGCTCTAAGATAGGGTTCACTAGGATATCTAGAAATTGGGTCAATCTCTTCACTTAATGTGCCTCAACAAGAGGGTTAGAGTTGCGTTGCTGCAGCAAAAACGTTGACTGCAACTACAATTGTAACTGAGAAAAATCCTCCCAATCTATCATCTAGCGGTTAGACTATCTGAAAATAGTGTGGGCCCATAACATATTATAAATAATAGGTGTTCTTGTTTAAACATAGACAATATAACAATATTTTCACCCAACCATAGGCCGAAGCCACCCTCGAGCACCTTATCCTTGACAAAGAATAATTTCAGAACCAAACCCTAGGGGTAATAGCCAATCAAGGTAGTGTATCACTCTCCAGAGTTAGCATACCAAGAAGAAAGTCCAAACCATAACCAAGATAGATTCCAAGACTAAAACCAAAAATACAAGTTGCAGTTGTTGCAACTACAACTATTCTCCAGACTTGCGCACAACTAAATTTCTGCAGTTGCGAGCTATGTGTGTCAAATGAACTCTGAGATCTTGTATTTATATTGTTCCTCCTTTTCTTTCTGGGCCAAATTCTCATTATGGAGGATAAAAACTCAATATTAAATATTTCCTTTAGCCGACTTGTATTCTAGGGCTAGGTCCAATGCTTTAGGGTTTCTTCTTGCTTCCAAGAATATTCTATTCTTGTCAAGGTTACACGTGGAGGTTAATACCTTCCACAGCTACCAAAAATATCAACACTAGGAACCACATCCTAAACATACTCCTTGAGGTCATTCTCCTCCAATAGAAGGAGAAATCTCACTTTCCAAGCCCAAAAATTGGTTTCCCTTTCCAACCTATCCTCAAGATTCAATTTATTCACCATACTAACCTGCCTAGAATGAGAACAAGAACAAGAACAAGTTCATCAATCTTCCAATGTCGTAGCCAACAAAGTGTCTCAAGATGATCCCCTTCTCTTCAAATTCAAAGATATGATGCCATTTAAATTTTCACATGCTACTCTATGTGACTAATTTAGATCTGAAAATTGCTTCCTAGTGATCTAACTATCACTAAACAACTTTATACCGAAATTATTGACTGAAAACATATGCAATGGAAACAACAAGATCATAAATGAATCATCAATACAAAAGAGACACAATATTTATGCTCTGTAAATTTATCCAATTCTTCAAATATGAGGACCAAAACTAGTCCTCTCAAAGTTACCAAATCATAGGACAGAACTAGTCCTCTCAAAATCACTAAATATGAAGACAACCTTGAATTCCAATATACAAACAAGGAAACCAAACCTCAACAATATTCTAGAAATATCCTCTAGGCACAAATCTGTTGCAGACTACCTGTACAACCTGCTAAGGTCACTTGATGTAAGCATGTATCGACATGACCCTACTCAGAAGAGCTTGTACAAATGTACGTGACTATTCCTACAACAACCTGTATATGTAGGCGAATGTTCCCACTGCAACTCGCGTACATGAAAAAAAATAGATGGACACTTTGTATGACTCACTCCACTTTGTACAATATCTTCCTTCTATGTTTTCCTCTCTCTCCCACACATGTAGTTTGTTTTTCCCTGCCAAGAACAAAAGATAGAGAGTCCTCAACCCTAGGCCATATTTTCCACCCTAGCAAAATTCCCTTTGTTGAAATCACCAAGCTTCCAAGAATAAGTGCAAAATCACTTATGATAACTCCATTCCTCTATTATGATACAATGATACAATGATGTGTCACAATGACCTCTCTCCTTTATATATAATCCTTGGGGGTCACCATAGAATCCCCTCCTCAAGTCAATGTCAAATTAGGCTTTCCTTGTGGCTGTAAAGCCACAACACAAGCCCACAAAGCCCATCACCAAACCCATGAAGGCCCCACTCAAATCCAAGGTAGTTTTCATAAAACGAAAAGGATAATCCGGTGCCAACGAAGATACCCACATGCTTGACACCTTGGGATTTTGTGGGAATACCTCCAAAATCTACAAAAATCAACATATTTGAACAAATTTTATATGTACAATTGTACACAAACAATTGGACTATGTAGTGAATGAATCTAATCGACATCAACAAAAAAATGCCCCCTCCTTGTTGTCAAGATTAATTAGAATTTGTAGTGGTTTCCAAATGGGTGGAAAATTTTGAAAAAAATTGGATGAAAACATACATGAAAAGTTAGGGGATTAATTCCTAGTTTAATAGTGAGGGAACAAGTTGGTAACATAATCAAACAAATTTTTGAGCAAAAATAAGTTATTACATAGGCTCAAATCTTACACAAATTGGTCAAATGCAAAAAATTAAGAGAATCAACAAATTTATTGGGTTTCAATATGTTAAAGATGCAAATGCAAATGAAAATTTATCAAAAGAATCAAGCGATGAAGGTCATAAATAAAAAAACATGGTGTGTAGGTAAGAGACTATTGTGTGAAAATTCAACCTCAAATTGCACATACCTTGAAACACATTGTAATTAGAAAAAAATAAATTTGATATAAACACATGTTTAAGATATAGGTTCACTTGGAACGATGAACTTGATGATGTGAATAGATCACTACCTTAATATTATAAAACTATAACAAACATGAAGGAAGGAATTACACTATGTTCACAAAACGTACATGGGTGGCATCTTTGCAATTGAGAAAAAAACATGCCTTGTATATTTTTCATTGAATTGAAGGGATGTACATATGATCAGTGTGAAAAACATGGATTTGTGAACTAATGGAAAAAAATTGGTTAATTCGAAGGGTATGAATCCAATTCTAACATGGAAAGAGGTGCATGTTGAAGAGGTCATAGTTACAATGGATCATAATTGATTTTTTGATGTTGTCAAGGAAGATACACAAGGAATTTACTTACAATGATGTATTTATTTGAATACATATTTTTAACATGTGTAGTATATATGAATATTTACTAATATTTTTAATTGTGCCCACAAGTAATGTATCAATTTTCATTGTAGCATGTAGAAATCAATAGAATATAACATAGTAGATGATGTGATGCATGAAAATAAAAAATAGATTCGTGAGATTGTATCAAGATCGATATTACACATACCATATTCACTACATGGTTGTAATGGGTTGCTTTTTGAAAATGTGAAAAAAAGAACCAAGATCATATTATTTATAGAGATTTTATGCATGAATATAGATAGATGGTCCTATGCATGGAGTTTATTCCACTAATTTGGTCCATCGTATATTCCTAAAATAAATCCCCATTACCAATATCCATAATGCAAATGTGTTTCAGTTGCTCAAAATTAAGGATGTTGAGCCTAGCGTTAAGGAAATGACTAGGATTGCAAAACAAATGCATGACATAATGCATATGCATTATAAAATGGATATGTGTTATATCAAAAATGTAATATGACATGTACATGTTATGCTATTCATTAAGGGAAAAAATGCACAAAATGCACAGGGATGCATATATTTCTCATTCCAATTTGGCATTAGGAGAGAAAATAGTTGGGAGAGAAAATCCATATGAATTTGGAGAAAACCACCTTGCCACCCCTTGATGACACAACCATCCAATTGAGCATGAAGCTACCCCAATTTACAAGTGTCACATATTTAACTTTGGTGGGAAGAATTGTTAAGGTATTTTTGTTTTCTTATTCCTTTTAAAATCCTTCATTTGTGGTTACTGGAATGAAATTTTGTGTTTAGTCAAAACATTATATGTTTCATAAACATGGATCTTGTTTTGTTTTCAATAGAAAATCCTTAAAAGAAAATCCCTAAAATTCTAATTCTCAAAATCAAAACCCCTAAAACCTTGAGCTAATAAATGAAAACCAAAATCCTTGTATGCGAGAAGTAGAAATGGGAAACCAAGAGGCTCAAGATCCTAACCCTCCTAATGATTTGAACACTAAGATAGTAGAAATGTTAACATTAATTGACTCAAAAATTGACATGATTTCCAGTGTCCAAGGAATTTTACACAACATTACTTCTTATAGGAAAATGAAAAGGTGTTTTTATGTGGACAAGATAAGTTATCATTATGTGAAAAAAATAAAAATAACAAAAGATGTGATGTTTCACCTCTTCCAATACCCTGGGACCTTGATTATTGATACTAACAAACCACATATTGTAAAGTACCAAATGGTAATATCTAAAGCAAGGGCACACATATTATCAAAATATTTAGCAGAAGGAAACATAACAATGAGTACCATAAAAATATGGACCGAAATATGATACATTTATTAATATGGAAAGAGTTGTTCATTTTCATCTTCGAGGGGGAAACCTCTGATAGAGAAGAGTTGAATTTCAAATTATTGCACAAGAAAACGTTTTACAATGCTTTCTACCTCTATATATACTATTTCTATCTTCTTGAGAACATTCTAGAGGAGGAAATTTCTAATGGTGAAAACTTCTAGTAAGTCTTCCTACAATAGATGTGTTATCATTCTTACATAGGCCTTATTTACTAATGATGGAATTTATTACACATAAATACATAGTATTGTATCTACTTGAGGGGTTAGTGAGGTTAGGAACCTAACACATATTTCCAATGATTCGTACGTAGAACTAAATATCAAGGCTAATTGGATGGATCTCTAGTGTGCGACATTTGATGAATACCCTCATGGAAATAGAGACATGCCATTGTACATCCTTAGGAAATTGTATTCCAAGTTTATCATATGTAAAAATGTAAACTATTTTAATATGTTAAAGTTCTAGACAGTTCGACAAGGGATTCACAAAGATGTATTTAATGATAGGATTAAATCAAACTATGTACGCTCACCTTCTGACTCCTAAAATCTCCACATTTATGTCCTCCTACTCCTATATTTATTGATAATGAACATGGAACATTGTTACAATTGCCATGAACATTGGATTTCCATGGAAAATTTATGGAGAGTCATAAGATGAAAGACACATCTAGTGGGGATTTATCCAGTACTTATCATGGTAAGCATGAGTCATCTAGAAATTATCATAGTAGCGAGTAGCCAACAAACCCTTCTCCCACTTCCATGCACATATTGTGGGAGAAATCACTATAGTATTTCCTCCAATTTTCCTACTAATGGATTCCTTCAATATCTAATTCCATGAATCTTTACATATTTTCTTAGATATATTTAATATTTCACATAAATTTGTTTCAAAAATAAATTTTAAATTATATTTTTGAAATTTTTTTGTTCACATGTTTATATAATATCGAATGATACTCCTCCATCACATTAAGTTTCCCCTCCATCCATGGATTTAAATGCAACAATGAAGGTTTCATTTCATTTTGTTCTTTTTCCATTGCAGGTAATGGTAGTATTTTTTAATTTATCAAATGGGTTATTGTATTTCTATGGGTGGAAAACAAGATATCTAATTTGTTTCTAATGTTTTAAATGTGATGCAGGAGCATCTCTCCACTTCAGTCAGCCAGCCACATCAGTGCATGCATTCAAGGATGAAGAGAGGCATAGCCCTCATCTTCCATTTTGAATTTGAATGTAATTTAATGTTTAGGTTGTTGAGCCATGAAGTCGTACCTTTGCACAGGATGTAGGTAGATAGGCCTTTAATGTTTTGTAAGGCTGAGATATAGATCCAGATGGTGGACTAGACAGCCCATTCAATGTAATTGAATAGGGTAGGTAGATTGGAGGGAAGAGCTCGAAGAGCCCCCTCATGTAAAAGATCAATTTCGATCTCATTTTGAGAGCAGTTGTAATAGTGTGAGAGGAGAGAGCATAGAGAAGAGAAGAGAAGAGCCGAGATCTTGTTACAGGTCGTGCTCATGAACACCTTGTAAAAACAGGCATTGCCAATTAATATAAACAACAACTTTTCCTACATATTTCTGGTGTTAAAATGAATGTATGTGTGTGTTCTTTTATGCTTCAAATGTATGCTAGACATTTGCAGGGAGTTGTTTGATTTTCAGGCTTGAGAGGTTCTTTGTGGTTTCATGCCAGGAGGGCGTGACAGAGAACTGTGGTCTCTGGATACCAGTGCATAGATGCACTTCTGAACTCTACGGAGTCAGACAAAGATGTGTCAGGAGGGCACAGCAGCTGAAATCAACAATTAAAGAGGAAGACCTCAAGGTTGTTGAATACCTTGGAGGCAAGGCTGTGTAGGGGGGAGCACAGTTACAGATAGAATCACTAAGGATTCTGAGAGCTCTGCCAAGTGGGCATTGAGCAGGTGTAAAGAGGACACAGAATACAGAACTGCTGGATGTTTTGTAAGAAGATACTCTTCCAGGTGGGCATTGAGTAGGTTTGCAGATAGGCACAGGAGAAAAGAACTCTTTGAGTTCTGAATTTGAAGAAGAATCCAAGAAGAGGGATCTTTGCAGGGTTGCTGAACACCCTGAACTCTCATCAAAAGGTTGCTTGAGCAGACCAAGTGCCAGGAGGGCCTCATAATTCTCCATCTACAGGAGAAGGAAAGACAATTTATTCCCTTAAGGTCTGAGGAGCAGGAAAGCTCAGAAGAGACAACACCTTTGCGTGTGTGCAAAGACTCTGCAAGGAGTGAAGGAGTCGTGGAAACCTCTTAAGGTTTCAGAAAAGGCCAAATCTCAGGAGGGTTAGTGCTTTAGGTGCACGAAGCCGTAGCTGCAAGGAGTGTAGAGGCTACAGAACTCCTTGAAGAGTTCAGAGTTTTTAAAGCTCAGGAGGAACAACGCTTTTATATGCGCACAAGTGAGAACTC
The DNA here is from genome assembly GCA_010110895.2 of Picea sitchensis. Lineage (NCBI taxonomy): Eukaryota > Viridiplantae > Streptophyta > Pinopsida > Pinales > Pinaceae > Picea > Picea sitchensis. Next base: position 71,190 of record SNQJ01S0008531.1, read on the forward strand.
ATGGTCGTGGAGCTCGCAGAAACAGAGTAAAGGTAGAGGCCTTTGAGAATTCGAAATTCTCCCAAATTTGAGAAGAAAGTGCAGAAGCTCGAGAGGAGCATCATTTGTCGTCGGATCAGCCAAGAAGATCTGGAACGTGGATTCGTGCCCAGGCATCATAGAAAAGGCGCAGTGGGAGAACATGTCTGAGCCATCAGATCTAGGTACATGAACCAACAGTCATTGGATCTATCGAGAGTTGCACGAGGTTTAAGTCCTCATGTGAAGGGCAGCAAAAGCGAAGTCCCAAGAAGGAGATCATATCGAGATATCGGCATTCGGGAGTTCGGGAGTCCAGAGGATGAGAGTGCGAGCACTCGACCTCAGAAATAGCAAAATGGTGAATTAGATCAAAGCCGTCCATTTGCGAAAGGAAACGTGTCACGGAATCATCCGTTTCAGAGATTCAGGCACCGGGACTCACAGAGGTGAGTGCCATCAGTTTGGTATCAGAGAGAGAACTCTGTTTGTATATTTCAAGCAGAGGGAGAAGGCAAAGGAAGAAAATAGAGTACTGAAACTTTGTGGTGATTATTCGTGGGTAGGCAACAATCGAGAAGACAGTCAGCAGGACTGTAGGAAGAGGCTGAAGCACTCAGGTTTGTAGGAGTGAGCAATAGATTTTCCAATAGGGTAGATAGAGACAGAAACATGGCTATTGAAGGCCATAGGTATGATGGGAGGAAGAGAAAAGCAGAAAAGCTTGCAGAAATAGATAAAGAGCTCGCTGATATAAGAACAGACATAGAAAATCTTGCATTGCGGATGCAACAGAAAGCCAAGCCAAGGTGGGTGTATGAATGGCCCATGAGGAAGGCAAAAGAAAAATGGCCAGTCAAGGAGTTGATGGCTAGAAGACAGCGTAGGCTGTTAAAAGGATGGTTGAGGTATGCGGAAAACCTCAATGGACCAGAAGAAAATGAAATTCTGATATGTGAACCGGAGACTGGGAGAAATCTCGGTGATGCTGGAGAATGGAGATCGATTGAAGATATCAAGAACTGTCAGGAGGGCAGAGAAGAAATTACAAATTGCCAAGTGGGCAAGGAGTTGAGATCAGTTGAATATCTCATGGACTGTCAGGAGGATAGCCAAGGAATTTCACATTGCCAGTTGGGCGATGAAATGAGGTCACTGCGGGATCTCGAAGACTGTTAGGAGGGCAGTGGAAGAATCTCAAATTGCTAGGTGGGCAGAGATAGGAATACAAGACTATCTGAAAGTCTCATGGACTTGGGAGGTGAGTTCAATTCAGCCTGAGGTGCTGATGAAGATGGGATCAGTTGATCTCATAGTCTTCCAGGAGGGCAGCGAAGAAATCCCAATTTTCCAGGTGGGAAGGGATGAACAGATGAGACTATCTGAGGGTCTCATAAACTCAGAGGTGAGTTTGGATCAACAGATGCAGCTGACAAAGGAGGAAGATCTGAGGAATATTCTGATGGTTGGAGGAATTCATAGATTCCTTCCACATAGCCTAGAGGAGGCCAAAGTTTGTGTTGTAGATGAAGCAGCAACAGCAAGAGAAAGGTAGCCCACTGAGACCATCAGGAAGGAAGCATTGGAGCAGATTTGGGAAGCTTCCCAAGTAGAAAAAGAGAATGAGAATTGGAGCTTGCAGAAGTGGAGGAAGAGGAAGAATCAGACAACATTAGTTTGGTTGATCTGTATGAATAGATTGAAGCCCTAGAGAGAAGGGTTATAGTGCAGGGAATGCACATCCAACAGGTGAAGTTGGAAGTAGATGAAGAAAGCATGGGAGATCATAGTGATCTACCCAATTGCAGAAATTTTTTGCAGCTAGGGAGACTGCATGAACAGGGCCAGCCATTGGAGCATCTAGACGAAGTGATCGATATGATCAGAGAGCTGATGATCTAGTCAGTTGAAACTGTCAGCAGGGAGAAGCTAAGCAGAAAATAAGCAACAACAACAGCAGCAGTGCATAAGCAGGGAGATGGAGAAAATGAACAACTCCATAAATTTGTTTGGGATCTAGGAGGATTTCAACAGCTGAGAGGAGAAGCTCATGAGTAGGAGCTCATGAATTTTTCAGCTGAGGAGTATGATGCAGGAGCATCTCTCCACGTCATTCAGCCAGCCACGTCAGTGCATGCATTCAAGGATGAAGAGAGGCGCAACCCTCGTCTTCCATTTTGAATTTGAATGTAATTTAATGTTTAGGATGTTGAGCCATGAAGTCGTACCTTTTTGCAGGTTGTAGGTAGATAGGCCT
>SNQJ01S0008531.1:93891-106070 GCA_010110895.2 Picea sitchensis
AGCTTAACCAACGTCGTGCATTGTCAAGTATTGTTTCAATTATGAACATGATTAGAACCTATGGTTCTGGACTTGATTGTTTTAAGCTCAAAGTCTTTATCTTTTTTCAATTAAATAGATTCTTATGTGCATATGTAGCAATGGACTTGCATTCGATGAAATCATATTGTGGCATCTATGCAATGATTAGAAAATTTGGTATCATATTGTAAGACCTGAATAACATAATGTCAAGTCCTTTCTTAGGACTTAACTTCCTTTTAATTTTTACTTAATGGAGTGGCTACATTGTCAAGTTTTGTTTTAGTTTTGACCATGATTAGAATTTTTAGTTCTAGATTTAATTGTTTTAAGTTTGAAGTTTTAGAATTCGTTTTCTTTTGGACTATCCATTTCTTTTGCTATATGTAGATGCTCTTATGTGTCTTTGGTGAAAGAGGCAAGTATACCAATAACCAAATTTGCATATACTATTATCAATTTCAAAATTGTGAACAAGGAACCTTTGTCATGGGGAAACTCTGTCCTATTTTCTTTCCTGCACATTGTAACATATGAACAATTTTCTTTGTTACCTTGACAACACCACTTTGATACATGTTACATTGCTTTGTCTGTATATTTATCTCTAAATACTTCCTTCTACTAAGTTCCATGATAGATGTTTTTAATTGGTTTTTATAAGAAACATTGTTAGTTGACATAAATTCAATTCATCAGTATTTTTTAAGTTAAACATTTGCATAGAAGCATTTTGAATATGATAGTTTTATGCCACATATGTTGTGTGGATTCCCAAAGCATATGGTTGTCCAGATGATATGTGTGTTTCATAGGTATATCTCTTCCCAAGGTATATATGTTGAACACTTTGCTTGTTTACAATGTTTTCTTCGACATTGAACAATTTACCTTTTTTCCTACCTTTTACAAAATTTTATGTGAAATGTTCTCGTTGCAAAGAATTCAAAATGTTTAAAAATGAAAATGGCATAACTAGGTCAGTTATCAAGCAAACTACATTGCTGGTGAGAATCTATGTGATCTAATAAATGAACGTGCATAATTGAAAAGAGTAGGAGTGCAAGAGGGTGACTGTTATGAATTATCCACACAAGGGTTCAAATTACACTAGAGATTTACTACACCGACATGTGGAAGATACATCTATGTAGACGATCTTTTTGTGAGAAACAAATATATATATTAGAGATAAAAATATGTTTAACAATATTTGTTTAGTTTGGCATATGTGTAGAAGCATTCTATAAACTATTAAAAATGTGAAGTTGTGAAGTGAAGTGGTGCATAACGATGAGTGACATCGATCATCGGAACAAGGCCTTTGATTAGACTATTTTTTTGCTATTATAATGACATGAATGTGTGGACGTGTTGGGAATATGCCTTGCTTTCCGCAATTATAACATGCACATACTTTGAATAGAATCATTTTGTGTGATCTTTTTTGAAAGAGGCAGGTATACCAGTAACAAGATTGTCATAGGAACATTTGTCGTCAAGGAAACTCTATCATATTTTATTTTCACAAAACCTAAGTTGTGCACACTTTACATTGTTTCATGCACATTGTAAAATCAACACACTTTTCGTTGTTTCCTCAATAGATCAAGTTATATACATGTTACATTGCTTCCTCTATATCTTTAGCTCTAAATACTTCCTTTTAGTAAGTTCAATGGCAGATGTTTGTAATTTTTTTTTCTAATGTAAATTGTTAGTTGAAATGAATTCAATTCAACATTTTTTATTAATTCAAACATTTGCATAGAAACATTTTGATTCAGTTAGTTTTATTTCGCATATGTTGTGCAAACACCTAGAGCATATGGATCTGTGGATGATTTTTGTGTGTGGATGATATATCTCTGGTTCAAGATATATATGTCGAACACTTCACTTATTTACAATGTTTTATTTGACATTGAACAATTTAAAAATGTTTAAAAATGAAATTGGCATAAATGACTTAGTTATCATGAAAATTACATTGTTGGTGATAATATGTGTGATGAAGACAATGGAAGTGCACAGTTACCAAGTGCGAGAGTGCAGGATCACGATTGTTATGAGTTATTCACGCAAGGCTTCAAATTACACTAGAGAATGCTTGTGCGTACATGCAGAATATATATATGTGCAGACGATGTGTCTGTGCGCAACAAATAACTCTCCAGTAGATAAATATGTTTAACAATATTTGTTTTTAGGCATATACATAAAATCATTTTGTGAACTATTAAAACTGCAAAGCTACAAAGTGGAACAGTGTGGGGTGATGACCGATATCAATTATCAGCAGAAGACTTCAGATTAGACTTTACATTGTTTCCTACACATTGTAACATATGCACACTTTTCTTTGTTTCCTCCACAGCTCAACTTCAATACATGTCACATTGCTTCCTCTTTATCTCTAGCTATAAATACTTCCTTTTAGTAAGTTCTATGACATATGCTTTTTATTTTTATTTTCTAATAAACATTGTTAGTTGAAATAAATTCAATTCAATATTATTTATCAAGTTAAACATATGCATAGAATCATTTTTATTGTCTTAGTTGTACACCACATATGTTGTGTGTTGACGATTAAAATCGCAACGAGGTTTTTGCCTACAAAGTATTGCTAAAGCCTATTATTATAAGCTAACAATATAAATAATACTAGTAGGTGGGACCCCCTTGTAGATTGGGAGATAATATCTGGCTCTTATTTGATATTTGTGCCACTATTCGACATTTCTTACATGGTTGATGAGATATTGTTTTTATTGGCAATGGATAGGGATTATAGTGTGTTGGTTCTAATGGCAACAATTGGATGATGGATAAGGCATGGTATGGGTTTTTCCACTGCTCTAGGCTTAAATTTTATGTTACAATGACCTATGTTATCCATTGTTATCTGTTTGTGGATCCATTACTGGGACACCTGCACAAGAGACATGTTAGTAATAATATATAAGAGCAGTGGGAAAGAAATAAAAGCAATGTAACAAATGAAAAAAGAAGGAATTAAACTATGCTAAAATATTACTCTACATGCATTGAAATTGAAATGATCATTGATAATCCTAGCTAACAAGTTAATAGATGTGTGATTTGATTGAGTTATATGAAACATGGTTGATTTATGATATGGAATAGGTTGGAAATGGATAAATGTGATATGGGTCACGCTATTGGAAATTAGTGGGTGATGGCTTCGATACATGGTTTAATTGAATGATTTAATGGGAAGCTTGTTGGTGTGTATTGAGGAATTAGTTGGCTGGGGGTGGATGCGTTGTGCATTTACTGCATGTCACCCTTACTCTTTCCACTGGCCTCCATCCAAGTCAGGATATTGTTCAACTATGTTTTCTATGGTTAGGCTCCAACTTTCAAGCAGAGGAAGAACTGCTCGACCAACTTGCGTTTTTAAAGTGCTCTTGGTTACAGGTATGTCTTTTTTCCATCCATGAATTTGATCTGGTTATGAAATAGATAGTAGCTCGATATGTATGAGGTTGTGATTTCCTTAAGTCTGGCAACTGTGTTAATTGGTGATATTTTTCTGGAATGGATGGTTGGTGTGGGTTTCATTGCAGTTATGTTGGAGTCACAGTTTTATTTCTCATGCTGATTGTTAAAAACCATGAAGGCCTTTGCCATCCTTGTTGGTCTTAGTTAAAGTTTTTTTTGTTCGGTCCAAATTGGTTGGTCGTCCCCACATTTTCTTATCACCATACCCAGTCGTTTATTGTTATGGGTTTTACTGGGTTTGAAGCATCTTATGTCACTGTGCTTTGCTTCACTTGGGTATGAGTTCGTTTATGTTACTAATGTTGTGTAGAGGATTGTAATGGCCATTTTCCAAAGCACTTTCTTAAGGTGACTGTTATTTCTCGGCCCTGTCCTATCTCAACATTCTCGGTTAATTGGGAAACCCATAAGGGTTATACCCTGCGTGTTTTGAGTGTTGTTACAGAACCAAAATGAAGCCTTGCTCCTCTGTTCATAGGCTCTCCTATCACAAGAATTATCATCCTCCTACGAATTTAATTGTGGTATACCTTGTCTGTGCACCATTGGTCCCAGAGGTTCTCACCCAATGGTGGTATTCGACTCCGTGTCTCCCTGTGTTGGTCCACAGAGAAAACCCGCTTTTCCTCAAGCCTAGGTTTTGATAGAGGAACCTGTTATGTATGTCGAGTACAATGTTGGTTGTTATGAGTTGTTGGTGTATTGTCAACAGTGCTCGATTTCTGGCTCGTCTTTGTTGGTTATGTTGAAAGTGGTGTTGGTTTGGTATCTAGTCACTACATTTGTTATTATAATCGAATGGATAATCTCAGCATGGTTAATTGGATTGAATGCACAAACGTTGTCTCTTACATTGGAATGGTTGAAATGTTCACCCAACATTAGTTTACAATTGGTTAATGCACAACGATGCTTCATGTGTGATGCGTGGGTATGTGTGGCATTCCTACAACATGATAGTTTGAGTTAATAATTATTGTGACTGTGGGTTTTAAATTGTCAAATGGGAATATTGCAATCATTGGAATCATGGCATGGCCATCCACTGTATATGTTATGGATATTATATTCATTGTGCTATCAGAAAGGGTCGCGGGTTTTTTAAACCATATGGTTCTATTGCAGTTTGATCAATTGTTTTATGAGATTGGGCATGTTGTTGTTGCCCCATTGTATTAGATCGATATCCCAACTTTTTGGATGTTTAGAGTTAGAATGATTGAACCTACACAGTCACTGAAAATATCTTATGTCTTGTTAAGTGGTCTGTGTATCCCTCAGCATCGTATGAATTGAAATGGTGATTGTTTTCTGTGTGTTCAAACGACAAGTCAGGATCTTTGCAATTTAATTATGAATTGTTTTATTTGACTGTCCACTATGTATGAATATCATATATCTTAACAGAGATAAACAAGGGTGTTGTGACAGTATAATATCATTATAATTCAATTATTAAACGAATCAGAGGATGAGATCGGGAACAATTTTTGTGTATGTGTTTTATGATTGAAATCATCCATGGACAGTGGTTGATAAGTTAGCACTGAACATAGTGTAAATAATTGACTGTGTATTCATTTGGGAATTGTTTCAAAATATTAAATGGATAAGTGAGATGAAACAAGGATCCCCTTACATTTTTTGGTGGAATGCATACTGTCTTGTTAAATGACACTATGTTAAATATTTGATTTCAAACAGTGAGCAAGTTAATGCACAAAATTGTTTGAACTGTGCATAGTAATTGTTTTTAGGTCACAGTGGTCATTTGGTTGGTGTTATTTCCTTTTACAGAATGGTTTTATGGATTGCTTGATTAATTTTATGAACAATATACCCTCTCTTTCCCTGTCATTACATCTCTTTTTTCTAATTACAACCCCATAGCCTTCCCACATTCATTTTTCACTCCCTGTTCTAAAATTTAATTACAGTCAAGAAGAATTATGTATTAAAGCAGTTTGAAGTCGCATTTTTGTGGTTGGATCACAATGAGATTTTATTTGGTTGCATTACAGTTGATTGTTGTTTTATTTGAGCAGTAACCATGCTTATTTCCCCCCTCATTTTATCATTTTTCACTCAATACAAGCCCCTCGTATATCCCAGAACCTTTTGTTCACCCCCTGCTAGTCGGCAACGGTTAAACAATTTGTATGGATTGGATTGCATGAGTCTAATATGTTGCTGAGCCAAAATCTATTTCATATTTTTAAAGATTTTCCATGTATGGTTGTTAAAAGGACTATTTTCTAATCAATTATTCATGCAAGAATGAGTGTTTTCAACTGAGGTAGCCATGGCAGGGGCAATTGAGGGAGAGGTAATTAGAATAGAGGCCCAAGAAGGCCAAGATTCTCCATACGCTTTGACATTGACTCACAAGAGTTAGGCCAGTTGTTTCAAGCCATATTTTTCAATTGGATTGGGCAAGGAGTGGTCCAACCTAGGCCTGAAAGGCCTCCTTTCCAAGCTCCACAAGCCCCTAGTATTCTTGTGCCCCCTCATGTCTCGTTGCAACCTGAGGTCCCCAAAAATGACGAATGGCAAGAGATTGTCCATCCGGTAGTCTCCAAACATTATGTCTGGCCCAATTTGTCCTTACCTACTCCCTCGGATGTTAACCAAATTTCCCAAGATGCACCTTCCCACTCACCAGTTCAGTCCTCTCATGCTAGAAAAAGGGTGAAAATCGAGGCCCACCATGCCCTTGACAAAGGAAAAGCCACTGCTTCCCCTTCCTCACCCTCCAATGGCTCTGATAAATCTGTGTCTTCTCGGATGCATTTGAGGGATGATTGTTCTCATGTGATCAATGAGATTAGGCCTAAAGGCTCAGCGCAGCCAAAGGCAAATTCAAAAAAATCGAAGGGTGACAGTAGCAATCAAGGAAAGATTGCATCTCAGAGTGGGAAATATGGTTTTTGAGTTTTTATGTTATTTATTGTTGATGCCAGTTGACTTTAGAAGTTTTGGACAACTTGTTTTCTTTGGATATATGAGTAAAATATTTTTTTGAAAATAATTTCAAATATCAATGAGCTAAATTGCCAAATGTTAATGTGATGATGGGAGTCACAAGGAGGGGAGTTTTTTCTTAATTAACTAGTTATGTTATGAGTGTTAACTACTAAAGGGAGTCACAAGGGGTCCCACCTACTAGTTATTATTTATTTATAACCCTTACTATGATTATTACTTTTCCCCCTAACTAAAAAGTTGGTTGAGTCTTTAGTTAACTTAACTAATGAGGTAGTTCAACTACTTCAACCAATTCTAATTTTCTTAAAGGAAAAAGGAGAGGGAGGAACGAGAGGAGGGTAGAAGGAGAAGCATACTAAGGTTTTCTCTTTTAGTTTATGTTGAAATAGTTCATTTTTCATTCATTCCTTAATTTATCACAAGCCTAATTCTCTTTTATGATAGCAGGGTATTATTGTAGACAACAACATTCAAGGTTGAATTAAAGCATTCAAACACTTGTCTTTTAGAGGTGTTGATCTATATTTGATAGTCTTTGTAGACTTGTCTGTTTGTGAATTAGTTTTCATGACTGACAAAGGCTATTGTGCAGAGTCGAGTGGGAAGCAATCTGTGGCAAGTTGATCCATCTTTTAGAGTTTAGTTTTCATTTTCTGTCAGAGGTCCTTTTGTATGTTCCATCGGGGATGTCTAAGTTTGAATTTGGTCCCAAATTTATGTATGAGATTTTGTAAAGAGAATGACTCTTTTGTGAATTGGAATGAAATAAGGAATTTTTTTATGTCTCATCTGTCTTGATTATCATCTTGGTGTCTTACTTATGTCTTTACACTTGTTTTCAGCAACTATTATATTCTGAAAAACATATTAAAATGAATTCTCCAGCAAGCTTTTATTTGTGAAAAAGACTAGCTTAAGCACTTGTAATTGATACTTGTGAGTTAGGATTTTATTTTTGATGGCTATAAACCTAGGGTGACATTACCGTCAATTTTTCTTTAGCCAAGCAGAATCTGAAAATGCTTGATTAAGATCATTTCATATATTTTCCTCAACATTGTTTAGATGCCCAGAACATATGGTTGTCTGGAGGACTTGTGTGTGTCAAAGATATATCTCTGCCCAAGATATATATGTCAAGCACTTCACTTATTTACAATGTTTTCTTCGACATTGAACAATATAAAAATGCTTAAAAGTAAATTAGCATAAATGAGTTAGTTATCAAGAAAATTGCATTGTTGGTGAGAATCTATGCATTGGAACCAATGGACGTGCATAGTTTCCAAGTGCGGGAGTGCAAGACGATGATTGTTATGAATTATCCACACAAGTATTCAAACTACACTACATCTTGCCTATGCGGACATGTGGAAGATATATTTGTGCATATGATGTGTCTGTGCCCAACAAATACCTCTCTAGTAGATAAATATGTTCAAGAATATTTTTTTTGTTAGGAATATGCATAAAAGAATTATGTAAACTACTAAAAGTGTTAAGTTTCAAAGTGGAGGAGTGTGGGATGATGAGTGGTATCAATTATCCACACAAGGTTTCAAATTAGACTATGTTGGAAAGTTGGCTTATGTTGATGGACATTTGGTTTTTATTGTTGGTTTTCATTGATGTCAACCCTTGGAGAGTGATATTGTAGATTGATGTCAACCCTTAGATATTGATTTAAACCCTTGAGTATGTTTGGTAGTACTTTTCGGTAACCCAAGATTTATGGGTAAGGGATCTGAGTTTGTTTGAGGTATAAATGCATGACGATCATTTAATATGTCAGTAATACTATTCTATATGGATAGTATGTGTCATTCCATTTCCAGTGATATGTGGTACGTCATGTAGTTCCTCACGGTTGAGGAGATATATCTTAGTGATATTGGAGAACCCTCATGAGTTATCTAGAAGCCCCTAGAAGGTCAAAGAAGTCAATTATTCTAGAAGCTCCTAGAAGAAGTGTGATAGTCAAATTGATTGTAACTAGAAGTTAATCATGGGTAAAGTTGTTGCATTAAGAAAATAATTAAAAAAAAAAAGTTGCAAGAAGAAGTGGTGAGTTTACTATATATGGATAAGTCAGTGTGGTTGCAAAATAAATTAATTAAATAATAAAGTTAGTTGCAACTAGAATTTGTTAGTTTACTATTTGTGGATAAAGTGGTTGTAAGTGGACAAAGTAGTTAGAAGTGGGTTATCCCTAAAAGAAGGAAGTTGGATAAAATAGTTAGAAGATAACCCCTAGAGGAAGCTACTGGAGAATATAAATAAGAGAGAAAGGGTCTCCTATTATCACCTATTGAACCTAGTTGAATATGTATTTTTTGAAAGGTTTATTGCAGGTACTCATTGATGTATCTAAAGTTGTGCAAGTCTGAGAAAGAGAAAGTTTCGGTCACTACAGAAAGCAATAGTTCTGTAGTCATGGGTGTTTCTATAGCCATAGGTTTCGGTAGCTACAGAAAGTTTCAGTAGCTATAGAAAGTTTTGGTAGCTACAGAAAGTGGTTATTTCATTAGTTGTGGGTGGTTCCGTAGCCGCAAGATTTGGTAGCTATAGAAAGAGGAAATTTCGATAGTCATGGGTGATTTGGAAGCTGTAGGAAAGTTGACAGAGGTCAGGTACAACATATTTATCNTTCATGGAAACATGCACAGGAGATCTAGCTAAAACATACATAAACAAATCTTATCAAGAAAAGGAAGAGAGATACACAATGAAGTATGAGAACCAATGCATATTATGATCTGATCAATGAGTGAGTGATCTTCACTCATATAGGAAATGACATCCTATAATTAGGAATGCATGCATAATAATGATGGTCTAAGATTAGAAAGTCTAAAATAGAACTAGTCAGTTAACTCCCACTGAACTAGTGTGCCAAAAATAGAATTTTCTCCAACAACAACCCCTCTATGTTCTCTGGCTACAACCGAAAGGTGGCTACAACCACCTGTCCTTGCTCCGTCCAACCACCCTGACGTAGAAGTAGAATGATGGAACCATTGTCACACTATCACTGTGAAATATACTGTTGTAAACATGTACCAATCAACCTGTAACAACTTGTACTAATAACCTTTGCCAACATGTACCATACATCAACCTGTACCTCCACTTGTACCATAAACAAATGCATCAACCATGCAACAAAAATGTACAAATACCATGTCACAATAACCTGTCCAAACAACCTGTAATCAACCTGTACCATAAACAAGTGCATCAACCATGCACCAACCTGTACCTCATCTTGCACCATCAATGAGTGCATCAACCATGCACAAAATATGTACCAATCATGCATCAAATACACATCAACTATGAATCATCAATATGTACAAACATCATCAAGTATACACCTCATGTATGTGCTAACTCATCAACCACTTGTCTCAACCATATACCTCAACCATACACTAAGTACATATGCCAATATAACCATCACAATATTTCTAGCAATATATCACACTATCCATAACCAAATACCATAAACCCTTACATCAAACCATGTGCCACGACCTCACTTTTATGTAGTCTCAAGTTAAACCAACAACTTCAACAACACATCACAACCAAAAGACCAATACCCATATGCCAAATACCAACAACAAAATACCAATTGTATCCCTCAACAAATCTGATATATGCAGCAATAATGAACATCCAATACCATTTCAAGAGATAAACCCTAGCTCACAAAACATGCCTCAAACAATATGTTTCATACCTCTCATAAATAGACCACAACCATGTTGTTGTCGCGATTTTTCTACTACGATTTTTCTACCGCACTTTTTCTATAGCGAATTTTCTGCTGGGATTTTTTGCCACACTTTTTCTGCCGCAATTTTTCCGCCACACTTTTTCTGCCGTGATTTTTCTGCTACACTTTTTTTGCTACAGATTTCCTGCCGCACTTTTTCCTGCTACACTTTTCCTGCCACACTTTTTCTGCTGCAATTTTTCTCTATCAATAATACTTTCCCAAATAACCTTTCACAAAAATAGATATTCAATGATATTCATGTGTGATTAAATGAGAGAGCCTTTCCTCTTATTTATACTTTCATGTAGCATCTCAATTTCATTATTTTAGGGATTTATCCATTAACTTTATTATTTAAATAATTAATTTTGCAAACATTTTGGGGCTTCTAGATGACTCATGAGGGTTCTCCAAATTCACATGGCCATAACTCTCTAACCGTGAGGAGTTATGTGATGTTACACATACCACCGGAAATGGCATGACATGTACTATCCATCTAGAATAGGATTACCTGCAAATATATCAAAACTCATATCGTTATCCATCAAACAAACTTGGGTCCATTACCCAAACCTTTTTGCTATCGGAATTCGCTGTTGGACTTTCTTCAAGGGTTGACATCAATGGAAACTAACCCAATTGATCAACAATATCCCCCTTTGGAATTCATGGCAACACTCTGATGAAATACTGAAATCATATTACTCATGCTCCCCCTGTTCCCATCACTCCCCCCTAAAACCATGCATCTGTTCCCTTTCTCTAAGCAATTCTATCTTTGCATCTGATAAATCTCTCCCCATTTGTCATCAATGGGAAATGTATATTTCCATCTGGGGTTGCTCCCCCTGACTGAAGTCTTCCCAAAACTAATCTTCCAACCTAAAATTTCCTCTTTATGGTGCTTCCTTGTGTAAATCTAAGACATATAAGATAAGCATTCAAAAGCATTCATTTTGGAGTATAAATTACTTTGAGTCTCTGGAGAAGATACTCAAAGCCTTCTCTTGGAAGCGGTTTTATAAAGATATCTACCACTTGTTCTTTTGTGCCCACATATTCAACTCTAATGTTCTTCTCTGCAACCTTTTCCCGTAGAAATTGATACTTGATTGGAATGTTCTTCATCTTGGAGTGCATCATCAGGTTCTTTGAGATATTGATTGTGCTTGTATTATCACAATAGATTGGAATGGGCTCATCATACTCAACCTGTATATATGTCAGAGTTTATTTCATCCATAGGACATGTGTACAACATGATTTTGTTGCAATATACTTTTCCTTGGTTGTAGATAAGGATATTAATGATTGTTTCTTTCTTAACCATGATACTAAACACTCACCCAAGTAGAATGTTGCTCCACTAGTGCTTCATTGATCATTAATGCAACCTCCCCAATCTGCATCTGTGTAGGAAATAAGTGATAGATCCTTTCCTTTTGGATACAATAATCCAAACTCTAATGTTCCTTTAAGATATATGAAAATCCTCTTCACTGCTAACACATGTGATTCCTTTGGTGTTGCTTGAAATTGTATCACTTGTTCAACTGCCTGCATTACATCTGGTTTGGATGTTGTCACATATAGTAAGCTACCAATTATTGACATATATTGTCTCTGGTCTATAGAATTTGAATCATCATCTTTCCTTGTTGGCACAGGGGCATACCCAAGGTTCAACACTACAACAAATCACCAACAAAACCTTAACTATCAGCCCTTTTGGAAACACCTGTGATGCAGATGAAGTCTCACCCGAGGTAGAGGCAGGGGTGGTTGTAGGACTCAGGTGTCTACAACCTTAGCTGGGACACAGATCTGTGATTGTAATACTTAACATAGCACTTAGCACCGG
>SNQJ01S0008531.1:106120-121197 GCA_010110895.2 Picea sitchensis
TTTTATAAAATTTAATATTTAAATTAGTTTTTAAAGGTTTTTAATGTAATTTTTTTGTTTTTGTTTTTTTAATTTTGCATTTTTTTAATTAGTTTTTTTCATTATTATTTTGTATTAAAAAATTTAATTTAGGTTTTTTTTATATATATTCTTTTTTTTTTGTGTGTTTTTTATTTTTTTTAAAGTGTTTTTAGCCATAAATCTAATTTGTTACCTTTTTTTATTTATTTTTGTTCATTTTCTCTTAGTTTTTATAAATAGTTTTAATTTATTTTTTTTCTATTTGGTTTTTTAAGTTTTTCTTTATTTTATTTTATATATAAATTTGATTTTTCTTTCGATTTTTTTTTTTAATAATTTTAATTGTTTTTTTTCTTTGTTTTTTAAGTTTTTAATTTATCAAAAGAATTTTTAATTATATTTGTTTTCTAAATATTAAAAAATAGTGTTATTTTAGTACAATTATTTTCTATGTATTGAACAATGAACAATGTGTTAAAAATGATGTTTTTTACTACATTTTAAAAGTATGGAACAATAAATCAATTAAGGAGACACAATTACATGAAAAATCATAATTTCAAAAAAATAAATGGAAACAAATATTTATAAGATTGAAAGGAGCATGGAAAAATGACTAAAAACATCGTTGAATAAAAAATAAAAACAAAAAATTAAAAAAATTTGAAAATACATGAAAAACAAGCATTTAAAAAAATAATGTGGAAACATTATGGATCGAAAAATTTAAAATATCGAAAAACCATCTAAAAAGGGAGGGGGGGTGCTACCAGTAGCACCATTTTTAAAAACAGGGTAAAAAACTTGACCCCCCCAAAAATGAGAACTATGTAGAGTTCTCGTTAAGTTGGTAACTATGTTTCACCACTTCACTTTATTATTCAAATAATTTCTTATTTGCAACCACTTTGACTACTTTGACCTTTTGGGGCTTCTTGATGACTCATGATGGTTCTCCAACTTCACATGGCCATAAATCTCTAACCATGAGAAGTTATGTGACATTCCACATACCACTAGAAATGGCATGACATGTCATATCCATATAGAATAGTCTTACCTGCAAATATATCAAAACTCATACCGTTATCCATCAAACAAACTTGGGTCCATTACCCAAACCTTTTTGCTATCGGAATTTTCTACCGAACTTTCTTCAAGGGTTGACATCAATGAAAACCAACCCAATTAATCAATAGGTTTCAGCCCCAATTTTGTACTATAACACCATAATTTTTGGAGAGATGGAATATATATAAAAAATTGATCTTCAACTTTACTTATGTTACAATGTGTACATTGATGAAAACGTTTTCTTTGCTTCAATTATGTGATAAATGCCAATCTAAAATAAAATTAGCATATGCATCATGTTATCACATGAAGTTGTCATGGGTCAGTTTCCCTCTTAAGTTTTAATTTCTTATCCTTTAGTCCTTTTAAGTTTTTTGTTTTTTCCCCTTAGGGTTCTCTTAGGTTCGCTCAAATAAATGGAAGGATGGAGCTTGGCTCACATATTAGACCCACACCTATGGTTTATACCCTAGGTTCATTTTATGGTTTAGACCCTTGACTCATCACTTGATTTCATAGCTAGTGCTAGAGTACTATATTTCATAGTGTCACAGGGTGATTGAATTTTCTTTCAGTCATTGTATATGGAAAACGATATTTCACTCTACAAATTGATTTCCCAAAGAAATAGATAAAGGGATTAAAAAGTGAACTATCTTGCTAAGGTTCCTGGTACGCACATATTGTTTTAACCAAAGTTGCAAATGGACAAGAATATTTGTCTTGTACTGCCTAACTCTGGCACAAGTATCCATTGGCGGCATCCCCCTCTTCCTAGATCAATGGTCCTTAATGCATTTTGGACCCCACCAAACTTTCTACCTTTAACGACGAGGAGGGTTCCGAAAATTGGTTGTCCCCCACCTCGATCCCACCTAATTTGGAACCTCCTTGTCATTTCAGACCCCCCCACCCTCTTATTTCCACTTACCACCTACCTCCCCCTCCAAAACCCCGCTCACCCCTCACTCCAATACTACTCATTCCTCTGCTTACACTTGTCCTCCAGTCACTCTATCGTTCTCCCTTCCACATGTCACCTCACCCACCTCTCTAACTCTTCTCCTTACACATCACCTCCCGCATATCTAGTTCTCCTCTCACGACATGCCACCTATATTCCACACTCTTGATACCTCTCGCCCCTTATATATTTTCCCCACTCTCACTACATGTCACCTTCTCGCCACTAATTCCCATACTTGTCTTCCACAGACCATCCACCTCTATACATCCACTCATCTCATCTCCCTATTGGACATTTGTCCCCATGTCCTCCTATCCGTAACCAGTCACGTCTTCCCCCATGATTGTTTGGCCGACAACTGTTCCATTAAAGAGCCCGCTCTAAGTTAAGCCATCAAATTACCACACTAGTACATATTGTAAAAATTTCGACGTTTTATTTGCAGCGTTATGGACAAAATTGTCTATATTGTCGCAAAATAGAGGAAATTTAAAAAAATAAAAATCATATTGCCGAATAACGTCGGTCTTGCCACGTTGACGCCTCTCTTGCCACGTTAACGTCTCTCTTGCCATGTTTTCCACCAGAACGTCTCTCTTGCCACGTTTTCCACCAGAATGTCTCTCTTGCCACGTTTGTGACATAGACGTCGTTCTTGCCACATTTGTGAAGATTGATTATCATTCTTTCCATAGACGTTAACATCATTCTTGCCACAACATATAGTCATTTATATGTTGTAACAATGAATTATCTACAGTAGATACATAAGATTATATCATCTTATTGCAGGTTATCCACGGTTTGGGAGGAGGAGAGATTTGGCTAAGTGGCTCTTGGATTTGTTCTAAGGGGGCGATTTACCTTTCTCTGCAGGGCCGTGGCACTAGGAGGTTGGCTGGGATTTATTGAGGGTTGAACCCTCTCTTTGATGAGAAGTGAGACCATTGTGAGGGAGCCATGAGGTTTGGAGCAAGCCGTGTGGCCCTTGAGTAGGCTGCATGGGATAGAGGAGGGTCACGGGCCCCTTATTGCTGAGTAGAGAGGGTTTGAGAGGGCCGTAGGCCCATCTGGTTGAAGCCGTGGGGTTTGGTGAGGACCGTGAGTCCATTTTCCAAGTCGTGAGGGTAAGAAGGAAGGTCGTGGGGCCTCTTGCAGATTCATGGAGGCTTTGGAGGAGGGCCGCAGCCCTATTCTATGCATTTGGAGGATCGAAGGAGGCTTGGGGAGCTTGGAGTAGCTCAAAAACACTTGTTGGGGAGACAGTGGCATTATCCAGGTTTTGTTTGAGTTTTGTGGTATTTTTGTTGATGTATTACAACTGTTGTAGCAGCCAATAGTTGTTTATTCTTGTTGTGTATCAGATTCCATGCATAATTAAATGCCAAAGTTGTCTCTTCAGTCTTATGTGTAATTTGATTGTATGCAATATGTTTGATGAAATGCCCACCAGAAAAATACATGCAAACTGTTTGTAGAAAGCACTCAATCAACATAATAACATATGTAATGCAAAACATTTGACAAAGGCATACAACCGCACTCAATCAACATAATAACATATGTAATGCTAAACATTTGACAAAGGCATACAGCCAGAACAATAAAATTGACATCGAACACAATATCCTAGCACAACTTTGTTGGGGGATATTATATAGTTGGTAGAGTCTCAAGCTACTATAGAATTTAGACAATGGAATTACAGAATCGACCACAAAATCTAAACCTTACAAGAAATTGATTTGACGTATTTAGACATAATTTAAAAAAAAAAAACAAATCTTCATCTTTGGACATTTGAAAAGGAAAATAGAAGCATTATGCTTTGCTGACTGACAAGATGGCATTGGTCACCCCACTTTGCATTTCTATCAAAATTGTGCATAGTTAACAACATACACACCTTTTATAATAAAGCAAGCTCTAAACATGCAATAATTCCATTTTAATTTAATCTATAAATCTCACTCCCAGAGTAAATTTTGCACAAATATATCAATCCATCAATCTCTTTACTCAAACGTTGTCACTTCCTCCTCCTTATTTTCTCATGTTAACTTTTTGAAATATATCATAGATCTCTCTTGGAACGGATGGGAGCTGCTCTTCAGTCTGTTAAATAACTCTTTTTGACATGCTTCTTAAGATGGCCTACCTTCATACAAAGTCTGCCTTTCTGAAGGTTGTGTTATCAAAGTCTAATTGTTTGTAGTCTATGATAATCTTATCTGGTAAACCTTACTTAAGTCTAACTCTATGTATAACCCGACATATGTAAAAATGCCCATATTCTTTTGACTTGGATCTTACTTGATGTATTTTCCCACATTATTTTTGGATTTCTTGGAAAAATATATTTTTCCCACAGGGAAAAGGGCAGGTTCAACAATATCATCCACACCATGGTTGAAAAGATAGTCATTGATGAATGATTGATCTCAGGAAACCATGGAGTAAAGAAGAGCCTAGATCTGCCCCATAATCATGGTCTTTTATACGGTTTTCTGAGTTTAGAAAATAAACAAGAAAAAATCCTTTTGAACAGAAACTTACCTTATATGCCTCTGTCCACTTTGAATCAATTCACTTGACAAGAGCTGCAGATGTTGGCTATAGTCCATTGAATCTGTATATCAGGGAATTTTTTCTGTAATCATTTCTCTTTTGAAGGGATACATAAAACAGGGGGTGCTGTCATCTTTCTCTACAATAAAAATGCCCTGAAACAAGGTTCTCCTTTCTGAGGGGGGTTCGTTTTGGGATTAAGTTACAATATCTTTGAAAGAGTGAATTCATAAGAGAACTCATTCCTTGATCCATAACATCAACTGCTGCCAATGGGGATCCAAAAGATTGTGAAGTCTCCTTGTGCAGAGCATTTGTTGTGGGGGTGTGAAATCCGATTGCAGAAGACTTTCTCCTTGCCATAGATGCTACCAGATGGATGAGGGGGTCTCTTGTGCTCTCACGTTTGATTAGGATACTAATTCACTTACAAAAGCGAGGCCAAGCCTGGATGCAAGCTAAAGTTGTTGGATACCAGCATACCCTATCTTTGTTTTGGACCAGTCATCTATATCATAACCCCTGATATATTAAGCACCAAGTGGGATCAGGAAAACTCGGGTGCAAACCTCTCTCTTCTTAAAAGATCTAGGGTTAAGATGGGCCTGGATGCAAGCTAAAGCTGTTGGATACTAGCATACCCTATCTTTGTTTTGGATCATTCATCTATAACATAACCCCTGATATATTAAGCACCAAGTGGGATCAGGAAAACTCGGGTGCAAACCTCTCTCTGCTTAAAAGATCTAGGGTTAATATGGATCTAAGCTAGGTGTTTTTTTGGTTCTTTTTCATTTAATTTATTTACCTTTTTTAAGTTATGGTAATTAATAAATGGAATGGTTGTCTCTTTTCTATATTTTTTTTGACATTAGATGTTTGATGTCAATTCTTTCCACTATCTTATTAATGTTATGCACGTGTGACACAGCTTTTCTACCTTGGGCTGTAGAGTTTACCTGGCTTATCTCAATGAAATTAGGTTAATCTTTTAACTGTTAAATATGCCATTTGGATTTACATAGAGATGGGATGTCCTCCTTTCTTTCTCTTGCTAGAAGATAGTTTGGAATTTTACATCAGAGGCAAATTTTGTCTTGAAATTTCCAATTCTTGTCCATGCTTTTACCGTGAGACAATGTGTTCACTGAGGTTATGTCTATAAATAATTGTGTAGGGTTTACCTGCTTGGTTTACCCCTTTGTACTTTGATTTTTTTTTGGTCCTTTTACTAATCTAGATTCTAAATTTTTGAGATGCCTTGGGCACTTCCCTGCTCCCATTGCAGATTGTTGTACTTTCGATTCCCATCGACCTAATTTTGTCTTTTGTGGACATTAAAATAGTTTCTTTCTTTCTTTATGTTCAAGAACCAGCAACAAATGTGATACTAAGAATTTTGTCCTTGAGTTTTGATGTTGAAATTTGAGCCCTTGGGCATAAATGTTCACTGTAGTCTTGGATTTGTTAGTCATATTTTCTTGGAACATAATTTATTGGGCAACGATGATACTTGAATAAATTGGAACATGTTGAGGCTGGGGGTAGCTAGATGGGAGATATAACCAAGTATTTGCAATATCTAAACTGGGAATTGAAAAGCATACTTCTCAGATATTGTCTGACTATGAAGAGGTTCCATACTTAAGTTTAGGAGCTTTTACTCAGCTAAATATGACTTCCTAGTAGACCATCCCTCTGGCTTAACAGAACCAGAAAACAATAGGAAGTCTAGTGCATAACCAAATCACATGTTCTATTGGTCAAGAGAGTGTCGTGTGGATGGCATCTCTGGTTTTGCTTCAATTTAACTTTTGAGTTTTGACAATTGAAACATTAATAGTTACAAATTTTGTGAAGTAGAGAGAAACAAAATGAAGACTCTACTTACAAGTTACAACCATTAATTTTCTCTTTGCAATATAATTATTCTCTTCAAAATTGACCTTCAATCTAGGTCTCAGAGAAAAAATGTATCTTTGATCCCATTACCCCCAAAATATAATTGGAATAGTAGGTTTCGATGATGGACAATTGTGTTGTGTTAGAAATAATTCTCCTATTAGTACTTTGAGATTATGTATTTTGGTAGTCTTGTTTTATGTTATTTTGAAGTGAAATAAAAGTGGTGTCCTCCTGGCTAAATTAATGAATTTGTTTATTTCATTTTTTGAACCTTTATTTTAAATGCGGACTTACTTAAGAAAGTTACCAATAAATTAAGGAAATCTAGATTTTTTTATGGAATGGTTGTACTTCTGATATGATTATACTGCAGTATTGCTGGTTCATTTTTGCAAAAGGACTTGCATATTGTTGTGCATGGTAGTTAGTTTTGTTACGTTTTTGTCTTTCTGCAGTATAAGAGTGCTTGTTTGCTTCTACCCATTGAAACATTTGAAATGGATTATCTTGCACACACATGTTGATTTTGGTTCTTAAACTTCCTTTTTTGCAGTATGAATACATGGTCTTGTTGGATTTGCTTATCAAGGGTCACCATGAATCAGACAAGAAAGTTGGCCCTGGTGTTGAAGCATTTCAAGTTCAAGTTCATCCAATGTGGAAAAGTCGATGTTACTATTTGGTTAGTAAGGATGGCACTGTTGATGATTTCAGTTATCACAAGTGTGTTGATAGCTTACTCCCTTTGCCAGAAAATATGCAAGTATCTGGCAAGGTGAATTTTGCTTCCAATGATAGAAGGAACAATAAGCAATCGAAACAAGGCCACCAAGGTGGTTGGGGTGGTGGAAGAGGTGGAGGTGGCCGGGGTGGTGGAAGAGGTAGATGTTTTCAGGCTCGTGGTAGGAGTGGTCGTGGAAGAGGCCCGTCTAGGGGGTAAGATGATAATAGAATTAAAATAATCACGAACTCTCTTTGATGCCAATTTTAAATATTTTTTCCTTTGAAACATGTAAAGAGAATCTCAAATCAAAATTACTGCATGTTAAGGCAGGTCTGATATTTATGAGGTTGACAATTCAGGTATTATGTGTTAGCAACGACTGCTTCTTTCAAATAGGTTGTTGAACTCATGGGTTCATTATAATTTATATTCCAAATAATTTTTTTGATGTGGTAAAAGGTTATGCACAGAAAATGTTTTGGTTTGCTTTTCATTTGGATAATGTAATATTGCAACTAAATTTTAGTGAACTAAGAAGCATGTTTACTTTCAGATATTGGACAAGACACCTATTTGATTTTGAATTGTGGGTAATTTGGACTGTAGTGTTATCTATCTATTGAGTGGAGAGTTTACCCGAGGAAATGCAATGGAAGAGTTGATTGTTTCGACACAACTGTTCCTTAAAATCTTTATTTGGGGATGTGTATTTTTACGTATGGTTATTCTTTATTTATTGCTTTTTGTTTATCATCTATGTTGTCCTTTTCCTCTGAAAGTAAACATACAATCTAAAAGAACTTGTTCTACTATGTACCATAGTAGATATTAAGTTCCATTAGATATTCTTATTATCACAATTGTGCAGATTACCACATATTATCTCATCCCTTAGAGGCTAGGCCATATGGGGACCACTTCCTTACTTGACAGATTTCTAGACTCCAAGACCATGCAGGGTTTAATATTTCTTATATGTACATTGTGAAAAATATGCTCCTCATAAATATGCATAGTGGAGATCGTTTCTTTCAAAATAATCATCCATGTCATCATATTATATCTTAGGTGGTGCTATAGGAGGAAGAGTGTAGAAGCCTTCATGAAATTATGATCCTTCTAGATGTGGTACAAGAGGATACCAGTGTACAAATCTGCTACTAAATTCATATTGTATTTTCCATTCCTTTTCTCATGTTTGGAGGTCTTTAGAAATTAAACTGAGATTTGAATGTAGATACTTGAGCTCAAACATAAAAAATTAATGATGTTGAGAACCTATGAGATCTTCTTGAAGCTTATAGATAAAATCAAAGTGTTTATATGGAGATTAATTCTAAGATAGGACGTTTCCATAAGAACACACAACCATTGAATCCAAGTGAATGGAACGAGCTCTGCACAATCAAATATGATCCATACAGTGCCGTGATATATTACATCTTGCACAATTTGGCACCAATCACCATAAAACATTATAGGATCATGGAATTCTAAGACTAACTAACCTATATCAGGACCTTGATCCATGACTGTCACTACACCAGAAATTATGTAAAAAATAACCAGAATTATTTACTTGCAGACCAAATATTTACTGTGATGTTGTTGAATAAAGACTCCTAACCATGTGGTGTCAAAATAATTAGTCTCAAGGATAAAATATATTCCTTATCGAGGTAGACTAAGAGCAGGTAGATTCTAGTTTTTTCTTTAATCCTTTGAATCACGGTAGTAATTTATGATGTCCATAGTTGTTTTTTTTTCGATCTTTGATATAAACAAGCTCCATCTTGAGCTTGATCTTTATAGAAATTCCTTACGTAGTTTAGGGCTCCTAGGAATCTTTGCAACTATGTTTTATCCATTATTGTATTAGGAAATGTGAGGAGATTCTTCAAGACATGATCTTGGATCTTGATTTTTCCTTCAGATATGATAAGACCTAGGAATTCCACAGTAGTCTTACCAATTTCCATTTTTACAAGCGAGAGAACCAGACCATGCTTATATACAAGGTCATAGAATATCTCCAAATGTTATATAAGGTCATAGAATATCTCCAAATGTTTCATGTTCTCATTTAAATCTTTTGAACAAATCAATAAGTCATCAATGTATATAATTAAGAATGATAGATGGCCAAAAATGTCTTCCATCCTTTTTTGAAATTCACAGGGAGCATTATTGAGTCCAAATGGCATTACACGCCATTGGTACTGTCCATGAGGAACAACAAAACTTGTCTTGAATCTATCTTTGAGGCTTAATGCCTATTTGCCAAAATCTTGATTTCAAATCAAACTTGTTAAACAAGGTACAATCTTGGATCTTTCTTAGTAGAGCTTCTCTATTAGGAAGAGGATATCTTATAGGCAAAAGAGCTTTATTAATCTTTCCTAAAATTAATGACAAGTTTGGTTTTACCTCTTTTTTTGTTTTGTGTGCTTATTTACATAGAAACCAGGACATGCCCAAAGGTTTTTTTTTTCTATCGATTTTGTGTCAAAGAGTTCCTACATTTATGCTTTACAAATTTCAACCTCTAATGGGGATGTAGGAATTGTTGTTGATTTTTGTGGAGTACCAGAATAATATTCATTATAAGAAGGTCCATAAAATATTGTTCTCTCGACTAGAAAACATATGTCCTGTTAGAACAACAATCCTTTTTATCTTATCAGTTATTGGCCTTGATACTTCATCATCATGCTTTTGGGCATTTTTAATGATTTTCTTGATGGTGATGGGTTTTTGTGAAGTTTTGGCTATTGGATTGTCAAGGGGAGGATCTTGACACTTTTTTGAATTCCATTAATATACAATTGAACATTCTGATCCCCAATAGTGAATGGCATGTGTTGTTGGATGAATTCTTGTCCAATCAACATATCATAACTCATGTCAAATTCATACGATGTTATATTACAGTGAAAATCATCTATAATAATTTGGAACTCTTTATCATATTTTGTAATGGTTGTAATTCTACCATTAGTAGCTCTAACTTTTAGAGATGTGGGAGACCAGTAATATTATGGGATTGCACTGGCCTTGGCATAAGATAACATTGATCCTGTATCAATTTGAGCATAAAGGTATATAGTTTATAAACAAGAATAACTATTCTCTCTTCTAGTCCCTTAATATCAATGGTAGCTACTGCAAGATCTTCAAACGAATGCTTTTCTTGGATATTGTGAGAAGTTGGTTGGATATCCTCTATATTATCAAACTTTTGTAATACCTCTTCATAGGATAAATAGAGCTCATCATCTGATGATTGCTCATACTCAACTTTAAGACGTAACATTTCTTTATCATATCCTAGTTTAGAGATCGATTTCTGAGTTGTTTCTTTTTCTTTGCAATCCTCTGCTATAATTCTTTAATCCAACTTATTTTGGATTGTTGTCTTTCTAAATGTAGAGTAATACCCTTAGGAATATCAGGCCTAGAACTGGCATGTGATATTTTGGTCAGGACAACAGGCAACATAGAAGATTGAAATGAAGAAGGATCTTGGGAGGAAGAAGGAAGAGGGTCCACAATGCTTCTGGGTAAGCATGATTAAAGAAAAACAATTTTAGATTTAAAAGAACGATGAGCATGGAAATCCTAAAGAGGAAGTTTATGAAAATGCTGGTGGAGCTAAGAAAATTGAGTGGAGTTCCTCAGCTGAGGGAGAAGAATAAGAAAGCATTTTTAAAGAAAGGAATGAATCTTCACTATCTAAAGTGGAGAGAGATGAAGGTGAAGAATGTACATCTTCTTGTTTTGCATAAAGAGAATCAACGGAAGAAGAATATAATTAGTATATTGTAAAATAAAACAATCTCCTTCATCTTAAGAGCATTGGTCTAAGATTTATTTCTTTTTGGGCCACAAATACTCTAATGTCCTTTCTTGCATATAAAGCATTGAATGGAGTTTTTGGGAATCTACATCTTCTTGAAAAACAATTTTCTCTTCGTGAATTTGGGAAGAACAATATTCTTCTAAGAAGATTTTCTACAATATGTACAAGAACAATTCTTTCCACAACAAGAAAAAAATTTCTCATTCCTTTTTCTAAACTTCTTAGAACCAAAATTATAAGTGTCCTTATTAAAATTGCATGTAGAAAAATTAAAAATTCTATGTTGTTTCAATAATTGTCTTAATGCTTTATTTTTCATACAATCTTCTTGGATAGTTTTTGTGACCTCCAGATCAAGGCATGCTAGGGACAAATATTCAACATCAATAGTTTGGATGGAGAATCTTGTCTAACAAGATTAGGAATAATTTCTGGCATAGATGAAAGATAATATTTAAATATTTGGGATCATTGGGATCCTGTCTTATAAACCAAATCTTGCATAACACATTTGTATTCTTGTTTAAGACTCAAATCCCGCAATTGTTGGGAAAAGAACAAGTTTGAGTATTGTTTGGGATCTTCTAGTATTTGCATAAAATTCTGCACTGATAGCTTTAATTAATTCCCTATTTGGGTAGTTAGATTGGATGATGGAAACCCTTTCTATTTTAGAAATTTTATTCCACCAATTAGACAATTGTCTTGTGAAATTCCATGTCAATATCAAAGCTAGTTCAGAATAAGTAGTTTATCATTCATAGCAACCACGTCAGAGTTGATACCTCATCTCTTCGATCTTTCCACCTCCACAACATCTCTCTTTCCACCTTTGAAACCTCCCTCTTGCCACCTTCAAAACGTCTCTCTTGCCACCTTAAGGACGTCTCTCTTGCCACCTTTGAAACATTGCTCTTGCCACGTTTAGAACGTCTCTCTTGCCACCTTCAAAACGTCTCTCTTGCCACCTTCAGGACCTCTCTCTTGCCACCTTTGAAAAGTCGCTCTTGCCACGTTTAAAACGTCTCTCTTGCCATCTTCAGGACGTCTCTCTTACCACATCCAAGACGTCAGTCTTGCCACGACCTAGACATCGATCTTACGACGTCTATATGGGGGTTGAACAATCGAATTCATGATGACATGTGGTGTCATAGAATGTCACAATATTTACGAACACTCTATCGTCAGAAAAGAGACGTCCTGTGAAACGACGTTTGAGGGGGTCCGATGTTTGTCGTTCTTCCGACAATATAAAGTGGCAATTACGTCGAACGCATCGTCGGAATTTGACCCAGATGCACTAGTGCCAGTGCCACCATCCACTTTCAACTACAAGATAATTGTCAGTAAAGTTATCTAAAGGTACATATGTCAAAGAAACCAATACGAAAGAAGAGTAAGCAGATTCTGCATATTAAAAAAAACACATGGCACTAGAGGAGATGTGCCCAAGCACAACAAATCATGCCAACTATATCTTGTTGGAGTTGTTGCCAACAACCTCCCTGACTCTAATAGTCTGTTAGATCCACTTGTACATATGTTAGATTAATATATTTTTGTGGAGAATCCTAGGATAGAAAGGGTAGATCGCATCTCAAGTTGTTGTCTACTATTTTTGTTATAAATACATCACAATACTGTTATGTTGGGTTCAGATGGTTGAGCAGAGATCCCTATTTTGTAATATTTTGACTAGACATATTTGTTCTCTAGTTATGTATGAGACTTGAGATATTTTGTTTAATGGAAGTCAACCTCTTTTCATCATATTATTTAGTCTTAATCTAAAATTCTCATTGTTGGATGATCCTTATGAGATGTCGTGGTTGTGTTATAATGGATGTTTGATTATAATGTTGTTTTGAATGTTTTTTAGTGTTTTAATTTTGGTTCAAGAAGTTCTTGTGACTGAGTTTTTCTTCACCTAGCTGCTAGAAGGTCTGATGCTTATAGAATTCCTATCCACCTTCCTCACTATGTCTTCTATCTACTCTCTTTTATACTTAAACCACTGACTAAAATTAATCAAAACCTCATTTTCTTATGCATACTAGCCCAGATTTTTTGTGTTAAAACATTCCTATGCTGAATTTGTCCATTTGACCTTCTATCATCAATCTACATTTACATACCTTTTTGATGGGTGTTGAGCTTATCCTTTGCAATCCAAGGGTGACTCTTAGTGCTAACACATTGTATACATAATTAGAAATTCTAGGTAGGTTATGATAAGTAATAAAATCAAAATGTCATTCTAAAAGTTGTACTTGTAATAATCATCATAGAAGGGTAGGGTCACACACATGATAATTGCCGTTCAACTGACATACTACTAACTGGGAGTTCAGGTGAACCTCTAAAGAATGAATACCATGCGAAATGACATTGCATAAAATTTCTATAACAACATTATATTCAGCCACATTATTCATGGATGGCCCTAAGAAAACACTACCTTAAGACACCAATAGACCCTCGGGCGAGTAAACAACCCAAGAGGTGGAAGCCAAGTTCCTTGTATGACGAATGTCCCCATTTGTGAATCCTAAGTAGATCGAAGACTCCGTTGAAATCTGTCAACCAAGGGAAAACTTGATAAGAAAGATGAAGATAAAAACAAAGGGAAAAGATATATACACTAAAATACATTAGTATACAGAACTGGCGACCACACATGGGATAGAATATTCTTTTTGGGGTTTGGATTGTTTTTCTCCTTTGATTTCTCTCATTTATATTGAGTTTCTTGTCGTCGGATTGCTTGATAGCCTCTGTTCATTATGAGTTTGAATTTTTTATCCTTCTCCTTAGCCTGGTTGTATTTTAACACATATACACAGGTTTTTACCTGACCGTCGTGTACAAACACATGTTGTCCTTCTGCAAGAGGCGTATATACGTGATTTTCTCCTGAACAGTCATGTACATCATCCTTTTGTGCTTGGTTGCTGGGTTTGATGATTGTTGGGTAAGTTTTGATGGATGTTGAGTCTTCTTGGGTCTCTGTTATGACTGTTAAGTGTGTGTGGAATGATAAGAAACCTTTCTTTAGTTGAATTTTTGGGCGGTGCCTTTCTCATCATCCTTTTCATTTGATTTTCCTTTCATCTTGGGATAGGTGTTCTCTTCTTGATATCCTACTTGGTTTGTCTCTGTTTACATACAGTATCATTTTTATATCAAGGTGTTGTTCAGTCCTTTCATTTTCATTCGTTTATATTGAAAATACAAAAATATTAGGCATTTTTCATTGTTGGCATTTGATATTTTAGGTCCTTATCATTGATCTTAGTACATGTATAGAAAGATTTCATCTTATTTGGAATTGAAGAATTAAATTGAAAATTGCATTTTGAAAAACTTATCATTTGTTGGGAATTGAAGTTAGGAATTTTCATTTTATTCATATTCATTTTTTTTATTTGTTGAGTCATAACATAATTAGTTTCAAGAGAACACATTTTTTGGGTAAGAAAAGCCACAAAAAGAAACACTAATAAATTAAAATTGATTATAAACGATTTTATTTTCTAGTGTACAAAAACTAGCTTAGGATTTAGAGCCTTGGAATAGGATTTTGCGAGTAAATGTCTCCAAGGCTATTAAATCAACATATGTGTTTGACTAAGGGAGTGGAGAAATCCATTGTATATTTGGTGACGTCTATTAGGGTTCTATAATTATAGAAGATCTGATGATTCAGATATCATTTGTGGGTCTCATGATGAAGTTCCTGGCTTGTTGGTCTCTCGGTTGTTTCCATTTTCCCCTCCATCCATTTCTCCCAATCCTCCATCACCCTGTTGCATCCTTCATCCACCACTGGGCCCTCACTCCCTTGTCCTTTTGACCCATTGGGTACGTCTCGCCCGCCACTCATCCCTGCATAAACCAAGCTTAGGATAAACAAAAAGCATTAGATTAATAAAATTAAATTAGACTTGTTAATAATA
>SNQJ01S0008532.1:18250-42050 GCA_010110895.2 Picea sitchensis
AGCAATCTCAGCAGCATAACAATACAAAGAATTCCTTGAGAAAATGGTGGTCATTCATGGCTTTTTATAGCCAAGCATTGGGTTATTATGTGGCCTCTTTTGAATGTGAAAAGGGGCTCTTTAGGGCACAATTAGGTCTTTGAACAACCCACCATGAGGATTGAGCTCGGATTTGGTGTCAAATCGACTTGGGAGCTGATCCATTAGTGGTTGGGAGGATGACCAATTTCAATAAATGTGTCGTTTAGCAGGCACACGGGTTTTTCGCCCAACAGCCGCGCCTCGTGCGCGCAGGAGTGCCTTGTACGATGTTGTTACGCGCGCGCGCACGCGCCCATGTTCTGTAAAGCGCCTTTGAATGTTTGATCATTTGTATAGTTTTTTTACCCTTTTTCAATGCTGAGGATTTAATCCTGTGCCATGAATGACTCCAATCCTGTGTTGACGATGCAGAGTTCTTGTCGCCCTCTGCGGACGAAATTTAAGTGATAACAGTTACTTGCAAAATAAATAGTATTTAAAGTGATTTGAGATCACCTTCTCCTATTTCTCAGGATAGGATAGGATCTCATAAAATAAAAAAATATTACAAAAATAATGGTTTTAGATACCACTTATAAAAGAGTTGATTTTTATTCACAATAGATCAAAGTTCTTTCAACTGTAAACATAAAAGAGACTACTAATCATTCAAATGCATAATCAAATGTATTCTCCAGATGATCAACAACAAAACTTCATACTTCCTGAAAAGACAAAACAAATTTAATAAATTACAAAATCATTCACAACCAATTTCTAATTTTTATTTACAAAGAGACTTGGCTACAGTATCGAATATTCTGTAGCCAGTCTTAGTTTAGCAATGAAATCAAATTCCAAATCGACTCATTTTTAAAATAGATAACATGCATAAAAATAAGAGGAAAAACCATTTTACCATTTAGAAGTTGACTAAAGATGGGTCAGGTAGTTCAGAATTTACTATTGCCTTGACGCTTGTTGCATTTTTTATTATTATGTTCCCTGGTCTTTTAATGCATTTAGATTTCCTTTCAGCGTGCACTTTGAGGTCAATATTTTCTTGTCTCAAGGATTCATTTTGAGTGGTAATCATTTTAATTATGGCTTGGAGAATGGGTATGTCAGTGTAATACTGCTCGATCCAATGTAAACAAACATCGCACTGTATATGATGAATGGTAGGTCGATGAAGTGTACAGTCCAACATGGATGTATAGACCTTATCTGTTATCTTCTTCTGATCAGGCCTGATACCAGAGAACCCCTCCTTACCCTTGAGGCACGGTGGAAAATTTGTCACAAAGTTGTAAGGTTTAGTGGGAGTAATGACTTTCTTCCTGTAACACTGCAAATCTAGGTCTTCAAGAATGAGGAACTCTTCGATATCGGGGTCCAAATACTCGTCGATCTCGATCGGGCCGATCGAGCTCAGACAAGTGTTGGATTGATTCCTAAGATTTCTTGAAATTTGGCGACCTTCCATTTTGTTTTTGAACCCTATATCTATTCATTCCTTTGTTATCCCTTCACGAGGTTTTTCGACGTCTGGTTTAATACTAACAATCAGGATAGCTTTAATTTCAGGAACAAAAGGATTAATAACCTTCAACTTAGCATTCCCTTGTTTAGAAAATCCTGTAGATGAAGACTTACTCAACATCCCAACGTCTAGAGGGTTTATGTTGGTAGAGTCTGGCGTATCAATTGAAAAATTGGACTGGTTTTTAATCAGTGAATTGTCTAGGCTAGGTTTTACTATAGGAATGGTCATGGAAAAACCATTCCTTACCAAAAAATTATCCCAACAGTCACCCACAATTGACAAATGATGAATCAACAGGATCTTAATCAATCCGTGATGGAAAATAATTGAATCAACACTCTGTCTCTTATATCTTTTGGACATTTTATAAAGACTTCTCAACAGATAAATGGGATGCTTAACTAAAAACCGATGAAATGCATGAGTGAGAGAATATGATAGAGGAATAATAATCCATATCGACCCTCACAATTGACAAATTGTTTGAGAATCAACAAAAGACTGTGCCACCTAGGTTTAACCAAGGAGAAGGGAATACCTTTTTCGTAATAGTTGATTTTTTGGGATGTCATAAACAAGATCCAGGGTACTCCTTCAATTCATGAGTTTTTGAACCATTATATCCATTCAGTGGAAGCCCTACTACTTCACTTACAAACCCATCAATTAGCTCTAACTGAGTGTCCCCAATTTTCGTTTTGCAACCATCAAAGGTCTGCATGAAAGCTTGTGCCACCTTAAGGTTATATCCTTCAAATTTTTTGAGGAAGACAACCCATCCTTGGATTTTTAAGTCCTCGATCACATCATCATGAGAGAGTAATGCCTCGCAGCCATTCGTCTCCAAGCGAATGACAAGAGCCATGACAAATGCGACCAAAATGTAACAAGGATAGCTCAAAATAGTTTTAGGTTTGAATAGCAGGAGTGTTAGGAACAAGATCGAATGGATAATGGGGAAACGACCATCACAAAACCTGTGTGTTATCATATGAAAGGTAGTGGGAGAAAACATCGAGGGTTTTGATCATAGATGCTTTACCATTCCATGTAATCAGAACCAGACCTACATAGTACTGAAACCCTGTGAACGCAATGAATGGCTCGATAATACTTTGTGCCAACAAGGTGAGGTAAGGATATTAGTACTGCAGGTGTGTATTGATTGTTATGACCATTGACATGACTATTGAATTTGGAAGGGTTTTATCAAATATATCAAAAGGCTCTTCATAAATTGAATATAAACCATCGAAACATATAATAACTATATTAAAAATCCAAAATATTGAAAATAGGTCATTCCAACATTTGGTTTAGATTTGATATAATCTTGATGACCTTTAAAAGATGCAATCTAAGGCATAGAAAAAAAAAATAACACCAGGCTAGGTTTTATGTTTGATTCATGCTTGCATTCATGAATCAACATAAAACAAAACGAAAGCGTAGATAATAAGAAATAAATTAAAAATATTCTTTGACCCAATAATTATCTCAATATTCATAAAAATGTTTACGAAATTGAGGTGAAGGCAGGTACAACAAATGCAATTTCTTTTTTAAATATCAAAATCATGTGGGGTTGCCAAGAGGGTCATGGGAAGATGAAGAAGGACACTGGAAAATGGTGTGATTCCCACAAAATCCCCTGGCACAACAATGATGAATGTCGCTCAAAATAGTCATTGGTGGCCGAGATCAAAGATAAGGAGCCGAACCCTGATTCAAAATCTGATTATGAAAATACTGGTAAAAGATAAATCATCGATGTAGACCCCACTGCTATTGTCATGACCACAATAATTCAACCAGAAGAATGAACATATCCTAAAGAGGGGGAGTGCCCTTTTCATTCACAGATGTGGGTGTTGTTCCAGAGTCTGTACTTAAGGATAAAAAGTATAAGGTCTAGGCATCTGAAAGTGGTGTGAAATATGAAAAGGAGAAGGATCAATCCTTCGGGGGAGGAAGCTAAGGCTGATTTCCAGGTTGTCGCTGTCTTGCTTCCAAATGTTTCTGGATGCTTATATCCCGTTCAATTGCAGCCCATGAACATTCGAGTTCTACCCAGGTGGTGGCTGTTTTAAGTATGGTATCGAAAAGGTTTAAAGCGATACTGGTTTGGTCCGACAAGCCATGTTCAATATTAGGTTGTCCTGCAATGGGGATAGTCATGGAAGGAACAAAAAAATTAAAGGAAAGTTCAAAGTTTAGGATGTTGGCTCAATTTTTTGATCGTATAAGAGAGAAATTTTGAATCTGATATTAAAGATAGAATGCAAACCAAAGGCCTTTTCCCATAACTGAGTTATCTTTTAAATAAATTGTGTGTGACATGTGAGAAAAAAATTAAGCTGTCTATAATGCGAGGCTCCTATCAAGGGAGAATCTTACCTTGTAAACAGAAGAAGAAAAAGATAAGAAGAAATCTGACGAAGCATAAAATATGAAGATCTAAAAAGTTTACAGGTCTTGTACCTGCTGATAGCCAATACAGAGGAAAAACTAGAAATGATTAGACAACTAAAAATTGATCACCATAGTAGAGGTTATACTAAATTGCAGTGAAAAATTCATTAGACATATATATACGAAATGAAATTGCAAATAAGACAATAGAGGAAACAAACTTGTAACTTAGTCTTGATAGAATCAATAATCTTCGGATTGCTTTGTATTAATTTTTAAAAGAAAAAAGTCTCTATTACAATCGGCCAAAAAAGGTCCAGCCTTTTTTCTTTCTTCAAAGTGCATATTTATACAACTTCTATACGCTAGAATCTCAATCGTTCTAGAAGTTTTCGATTACAAAATGGGGAGTTCAAGAGTTTCACTTCTTCATCTTTGTCCTCACTTCATGTAGGTAGAGCACCTTCCTTTCTTTACTCTTTAGGTTCCAAAAATAGAACCGACAGACACTTGTCACTATTTGGTACCGAAAACCTGCCCCTTCGCCTGTTCGGTGTAAGTGACACATCTCTCCACCAACTAGGTTATCAACCTAGAAGGTTCTGCCTTGTTGTTTGCCTCAAAAGTGTAACAATCCTTTGCTAACTATGGCAACCTTCCTCCTACTTGTTGGTCTTCAGTGGTGATAGAACATAACAGTACACTTGGCTTTATTAGCCACTTATCCACTTGGACTATATCTGTCTGGGTTACCTGTGATATTTCAACCTGCTCTCTTTCCTCATTCTCCTTGATATTGAGCAGGTGCTTGGCTATATCCATCTGGCCCAGTGTCTCGGTGCTGCTTTCACTATGAAGACCCAAAAAAATTTCATCTATCACCCGTAGAGTTTCTTCACAAAAGTTTCTTACCTCTTTAGCTTACTCTCTGCTCTCTGATATATTTCGCTCCCATGCCTTCAGTGAGATGTTACCTCTGGTCTGCTCTAGGATGGAGAGATTAGAACTACTACCCATTTCCTTTTTCGTCGTGCCTATAACAACCTCTTGGAAAGCGATCCAAGACGCCTCAGCTTCTCTTTCTCTCAAATAGATGTTTTCCAACACTTGATCAATGATTTGGCAGTGGTTTTGAATGGTTTCCACTTTAGAAAGTAAATCTTGTTGAGCTACTGACACTCTTTTTCGAATTTCTATGGCTTGGGATTGGAATATCCCAATATCTATCACTTGGCTTTCAGCAAAATTTAATTTGTCTTGTAACTGTCCTATCAATTCTTCTTGTTGTCTTAACTATCTTTTGCATGTCCAAAATTTGATAAAGAATATGTATTTAAATGAATGGGGAAGGGTGGCCATACCTTCTTCGAAAAACCTTTAAGCTCTTTGCTTATGCCACCAATCACGGTTTTCCTAGTGATTTCGCGACAAACCAGCCTATCTGGTCTGAATAGTGGTAGAGCATACAGGGGAACAGAGGTGCCAAAGACCCTGATGTATGAAAATTTTTGCCTCTACGTACCAGTCGGCCACGATGCTCAAGTTGGCCGCAATGCTATCTGAAATCCTGGGCGATGGGTTCCCAAAGATGGAGACATGCATCGATACCATTACCCAATTGAAAATATCATATATGAAATCTGTGGCCTTATCCTCCCAAAGTTTTGAGTGATAGACATGGATAGGCTCAACATCATATGGATTCCAACTCCAACTCATTAGAGGAAAAGGCGTCATGAAACAAACAACATCCATGATGTACGCAGACATAAAAAATGAAGCGGCCTTCCTATTCGCCATCTACATCCGATATTTGGTAATCCGGTTGGTTAGACTTTCTGACAATAGTTTGTCCCAGTCGAAGGAACAACCTTCAGCGACTGTATGAATCAGAGGCACCCATAGGAGGAAAAAGTGTGTGGTGTCCTCCTTCCCATACAACCTACAGGTCATCATTGCTATATATCTGAATTGTGGTTCTAAAGAATATATTGAATAAACTCCGTTACCATCCACCCTGAATTTTGTGGGGTGCGAGACCCAATCCTTGATTATATCAGACAAGTTTCTGTCATATTTATCACATTCCTTTTGCTTAAAACCTTCCATAAACTCGGCATTGTATGCGAAGTTTGGTGTGGGTGACAATTGGTACATCACCTGCAAATGTTCTGGTCTAAAGGTCTGAATGGTCACCTTCTTCTCACTGATAATAGTGCTGGTCAGGATATCCACATGATATAGCACCCATCAGATCATATCATAAGAGGGAAGGAGCTGTGGCATTGCCGCTATTTTATGCATCTCTGCTTGAATGATGATTTTGTATTTGGTGGCCAAATCGTCCTTCTCATTATCGCTAGAATCATTTGAACAGATCACCAATTTGGACTGAAGAACCTCAAAGACGTATGACCAGGTTCTGATAGAATCAATACTTCGGGGTGACGTATCGGAAACAATATCTAAGCCTTGCCCTGAACTCTCAACAATCACATTGGACGCTTTTCATGGGGTCATGATAGAGGACTTTGAACTTAGCTCTCATGTAGTAAGAATGTAGATACAGACAGAAGTTTAGCCTGATGAAAAAAAATTTCTTTGCGCAAAACATAAATGAAATTTGAAATAATGAACTCTTTATCTTAGCCATTTAAAACCCCAGCGTCCTTGTGAACAGAATGGTCAAATCATTTTTTAGAGAAAGATTTAGTAGTAAAAGCAATATCCTTACCTGTCACTTCACCGTATTTCAAATAAATGCCATAAATGTTTTACGGGTCGTGACACAAATTAGCACAAAAAACATTTAAATTTACCTCATAGATGGTGCGTGTTAAGATTTGCATTAATGCACTGATTAATCTAGCTTAGCTCCTTTAATTAGGTTTTCTTTAATATTTAATCACCCTTTTCAGTGTTCATCGTATCAGGAGATTTCACTCATACCCTTCAAGCCCCTAAAACCCGTGATCGTGATGATGCGATCTATTTAAACAAAAACATGATCTGGATTAAGTGTTTAATTAATCCGTTCTTAATTAATATCGTGACTTCGTGACTCAGGGCTACGAAGGTAGAGTTTCTTGGAAGAGCAAATGTCGAGTCGCGAAACCCCGAAAATACTTAACTAGGGTTTAAGGAACTTTACTCTAGGCGCTAACCTGGGTAAGCTTTCAAGGTCGTTTCATGACTTCGCGCATCAGGGCTTGGAAACCGTGTGACTTGTAACTCCTGAGGCACGATATCCCGAGGTATATAAGGGTGAAAATCTCTCTTAACAACTAAAAGGCGGTGACTTAGGACTATAACGACTATTGTCGCTTCACATGTCGGGTTAAACTTATGATTTCAAGAATTATACTTCAACCACTTATAAAAGGTGGCTCCAACATAGGGTCCAACTAGGGATCCCATATTTCTGTGAAACGGGAAGAACAATAGACCACGTGCCTGTATTGGGTAAATGGAGTCATTGGTTTTATTCTATGAAACTTGTTTTATGAAGGGGATACAGAGGGAAGAAGAGATTTCACCTTCATTTCTGAAAAGTGTTTTCAAAACTGAAATGCGTTCTAAACTCAGTTGCAGCCCCTTTCATGACCTTCTCCTTCTCGTTACTAAATTCAGGTCTTCCTTAAGATAATCAAAATAGTCCTAGGAAATCCAACAGATCTTGTGGCTTTTGGCTTGCATCAAACGAAGTAGATTACATGTTTTTAATTAGGGATCCCTGTCTGAACTTGGGATGCAGATCTGGTTTCGAAAAAGTTGGCTACCAGAGTAGAGTGAGATTCACGTATGACAGCCTTACAGATATCTCAGATATTGCTTCACTGCCAGTGAGCCTGTTCAGTACCCCGGTGAAGTTATCTGGCCCTTTTTTACTGAAATTCTTTTCACCACTTCGAAATATAATTATGCATTCAAATGTTGAGATGAGGGCAATCATTTATGAATTTCCTTTCATCATCTCCTTGGAATAGATGGGGGAAATAAAATATGAATTTCCTTTCACCATCTATCTTATAATTTACTTTTTAGAACACGAAGTGGGGGCAATCAGTTTGTATGAGGGATGATCTGTGTAATATTTGCAGTGGAGGTCTATCAACTTGCTTTGATTACTCGTTACCAACCTTCCCTTAACTTTCAAAACACCTTAGCCCTCAGGGAAAATGGGAAAGATTACTTCCAGGGGCCTTCCTTCAAGTAAGCCTCAAACCTTTGAAAACTGTTAAAAAACCTAGAAGAGTCAGGATCAACCTACGCATAACTTTTTTTAGTAAGAGACCGAGGGGTTGTGAAGACTGGCTTACTTTCTAAAATCTACTTTACAACTTCCAAAGATAAAATGTAATCTCTTCTCCCTATGTATGGAACCTGGAAAGATGCTTGGTTTTTTAAGAAGGTAAGTCCGAGGACAGAAAAATGGTGACAGAGAGAGATCCAGTATTTAAAACACAGGGATCATGGATTAAAAACGACTTTGGGGACCCTTTTCTAGAGATGCTTTACTTTCTCTGCTTATTTTAATTATTTCCTATATTTTTCTAGGTGAAACTCTTAGGACCTAGAGTAAGGAGTCGTTCTTTTAATAACCAGTCAAGAAAAAACATCATAATTATGAGACTGTCATGGCACTTTAGAAACCTTCATTTACAAAATAAAAATCTTAGGAATTCATACCTTTTCCTTACCATTTCTTTTTATTTTAAAATAACGAATTTTTTTTTCTATCACCTGTTTCCGACGAATTTATTCTTCGATATATGAATTTCTATTTTCTCCTTTCGCTCGCTTGGGCTGCAAGACAAAATCTTGTAAACATGAAGAGTGCTTCTTAAAAGAGATGAATGCATTGAAAATTTCATATCTCTGCTTCTACAAAAATCATTGACCTAATTAATTAGTGGTGAAAGTAAACTTACCAAAGAGAAATTATGAAATAGAAAGAAAACACAAACTGGTATATACAATGGAAATTTTTGGGAACCAATTGTTGCATATAGTGTTTTAAATAACACCCATTTATAGGGGCGTTGAGGATTTTACCGTCCAGATTTTCTAATAGAAACAATTTTTTTCCTTCGTGTGCTGCGACTTTGAACAGTCCGTACTAGATATGATCAAATTTACCGTGTTTTGCTGAGTCTTCCTTCCTAGCATCCCATTTCAAGACCAAATCACCGGGGAGAAACTCTCTGTCTTTGGCCTTATGATCGAATAACGTTTTCATGTCGTCTTGGTATTTCTGCAACCTTTCGGCCACTTCGACCTTGTGCTGTTGTACTTCAAGCACCTGGTTTATCCTTCTTGTGACATGATTTGGTTCTTCTTTCTCATCTTGCCAAAGTTTCATTACAAGAAGCACTAGATTTATGGTTAATACCACGTCGGTCCCATACACCATTTGGAAAGGAGAAGTGTCGATATATTTTTTCGTGCCTATCCGATTCACCCATAAAGCATATTTCAAATGCACATGCCAAGATTTTTTTTCTCGTTCAACACTTTCTTAATTACATCAATTAGAATCTTGTTTGAAGACTTGGCTAGTCCATTTCCTTGGGGGTAATATGCCATGTAATGACTGAGCACGATATTGTATTTTTGGCAAAAACTGATCATAGCCATAGATTTAAAATCCTGGGTGTTATCTGTGACTATCTTTCAGGGGCAACCGAATCTAGACAAAATGTTCTCTTCTAGGAAATATATTACCACCAAATCTGTTTCCCTTCTAGTTGGAATAGCCTCCACCCATTTAGTGAAGTAATCTGTGGTAGTCAGGATCCATTTGTGTTGAGCGCTAGAATGGGGGTTNTGTTGAGCGCTAGAATGGGGGTTAATTTCGCCTATAAAATCTAGTCCCCATTGCTGAAAAGGGGCTTCCATTTTGACCGGAACCAACGGTAGTGTTGGGATTTTATGCTTGCCTATGAACAATTGGCAAGGGTTATAGGTTTTGACTTTGGCATTGACATCTGAATAATACCCTTCCCTCAGGATATTATAAGTTGTCACCCTTCAAGCATGATGTCCCCCGCACACTCCTTCATGAAATTCGCTTATGACCTTCTCTATTTCTGATTCAACCAAACAAACCAACATGAAGCCAAGTGGGTCCTTCCAATACAATTGACTTTCGGATATAAAAAACTTGACCGCATGTAGTTTTAGCATCCTGGATTTGGATGGGGATAAATCACTCGGGAATTTCAAGGTCAACAGGTAGGACAGTATGTTTTTGTACCAATCAGATGAGGCAAACTTCTCTTCGATTCTGATTGCACTTGTTTTCTCATCGAGCTCATTCATGTCCACACCCTCTTCACATCCCTGTAGGCCATTTATACCGAGGGCTCTGAAATTTGATTCGGCTAAGAGTTTGGCCAAACCTTGTCCCTTTACTACTCTCGTTGGTTTTATCTCCAGGGTGAATTCTTGAATTTTGGAAAGCCACTGTCCCCTTTTGCCATCACTGTCGGACTAAACCAAAATATCCTTTACAGAATTGGTAGGTACGTACGCAATTATCTTGGAATGTAACACATAGGTTCTGAAACCCTTTAACGCCTTCACCATAGCTTATGCTTGTTTTTCCATTATATCGTATCTGAGTTCAACGTCTCTGAGACTTTTGCTAAAAAAGGTTATTTGTTGCTCGAAACCTTCTTCATTTTTCTAGAGGAGTACCATGGAAAGTGTGTGTTCGGAGGCGAATGAAAAAATAAGAAAATCCTTTAAATACTCAGGTCTTGCCAGTATAGGTGCCTCGCTTATAACCTTCTTGATGCATGCAAACGATGCTTTGGCTTCTACTGTCCATTTCACTTCGTTGTTCTTCTTCAGCATATCTGTGATCAATTTCATGATTTCAACAAAGTTTGGGATAAATCTCCTCAAATAAATTATTTTTCCTAAGAATGACTAAATCGATTTTACATTCCTAGGGATATTTATTGTGTCTATAGCTTCAACCCTCTTAGGATCAATTTTAATTCCGTCTCGAGACACAATATGGCCCAAGAGTTTACCTTCTTGCATGGCAAAGTGAGACTTTTTGGGGTTTAAAGATAGACCAAACCTGAGGCATTTCTCAAACGTCTACTTGAGATGTATCAAATGATCTTCATCACATTTAGAAAAAACAGTTAGATCATCAAGATAAATAACCACAAATTTGTCCCTTTTGCCAATGAAAGCGATATCCATAGCACGTTGGAAAGTATCACCTGAATTCGCTAAACCAAAAGGCATCTTGTCATACATAAAAGTACCCCAAGGGGTGGTGAAGGCTGTTTTTTATTTATCATGTTCGTTGACAACAATTTGATTGTACCCAGAAAACCCATCAATCATCGACATCCTATTTTCCCCAACTACTTTTTCTAAAATGTGATCCATTTTGGGTAGAGGGTAATTGTCTTTGAGGGAGGACTTATTTAGATTTCTAAAATTAACACACAATCTAATCTCCCCACTTTTCTTTCTAACCGGGACCAGGTTTTCTATCCAGTCAGAGTACCTCAGTGGTACGATTATTTTTGCATCCAGGAGCTTTTTGATTTCCCTTTTGACCACGGGCAATAAAATAGGATTGATTTGTCCGAGTTTTTGCCTAAAAGGTTTGACACTAGGCTTTAGGGGTATCTTATGTTCAATCACAATGGTGTCATAAGTTCTCATCTCTTCATATGACCAAGCGAAAACGTCTTTATACCGCCCGAGTAAGTCTTTATACTTGCTTTTTACCTCAGGAGGAAGGTACTTTGATATTTTCACTATCCTAGATTCCTCTTCGGTCCCTAAGTGACAGTTTTCAACCTCTTCTGGTTGGGGTTGCAAAGCATATTTTAAGGGCATATCATTTTGGCCGAAAAGTCTCTCTAGAGGGATCAATCCCTTTATAATCCGATTGTTCTTTAAAACCAACATGCGATGATTAGCAATTTTCTCTCGAAACTCCTGAGGCTCCTCTCCCTCTTGCATAATCCAGGCATGATCATTTTGGTTATCCTGGTTAATGTGGGTTTCGGAGAAATCACCCACCATTTCCAAAAACTTTCTGATCTATTCATCATCCTCGAAGACCTACTAGTGTTGTATGTTGTTTGGTATGGATGGTCTGTGCCTTACCTCAATGTGATATTTTAATTTGAAAGCTGATTTGGCTAACGAATCAAAAGTTGAAGCTGCTTTGGCTAACAAATCAGCTTGTAGGTTTTTAGTGCGTGGGATGAAATGAACATTTATTGATGATTTTTTTTTTTCCATTAAATCCCAGGTGCAATTCCTGTAAGATCTCAATCTCGGGTGTTTGGCCTGGTATTGCCGGTTTATCTGCTTCACTATCAACTCTGCATCTCTGCATACTTCTAGGTTCTTTATGTTCAGCTTCCTGGTAGCTTCCAACCCTAAGACTAAGGCCTCATACTCGCATACATTATTGGTATAGTCTATATCCCACTGAAGCCTGTAAGAGAAAGGAATAACAAATTCATTTTTAGGTGCTAAAAATAGTACTCCTGCACCTGCTCCTTCATATGACATGGCACCATCAAAAAACATTTTCCAAATTCCATTGCTATACAAATTTTCATCTATATTTCCTGATTCATTTTCATCTATGTAATTCTCTTCTGTACAACTATTTACACCATCATCAAAAGACAAAATACAATTTCCTAGATCTTGATCGACAACATAAACATGAAAATTGTTAGGATTCTGCGGGTCACTCACTGTGTAAGCTAGCCTCGTTTCCATGTAGAGCCGAGTAAATTGTCCACCAAACACAGGAATCGTGGTGTAGGTCATGTCTAGTTGAAGAGACCCCCCAAGTTTGGCTCCCCATGACCTAGATAGAAGTAAACCATACTTCGGAGGTATATCGGTGATAACTACATCCATGAGAATGCTTTTCATTGAGACCTGTGCAAGGGTGACTACTAAATATTTTATCATACCCATGCACTTAACTTTTCTTGAATCAAAAGAGTAGAGATCTCCATAAGGCCTGGTGATCTCAAGGCCTAGTCTGTCCATAATAGACTTGGGCATCACACTATGCGAGGCCCCAGAGTCTAGCATGCAGTTATGCAGTAGTCGATCATGCACATTCAGGGTAATATAGAAGGGGGTGACGTTGTCTTTGGCAACCTCGAAATGTGGACCAAAGGTGATATTGGGCTTATCGTCTTTCAAGTTTATCACATCGGAGTGACTTTATAGATCTAAAAAACCTATCATTTTGGTTATCTGCTTTCAGTACTCAGGATTCTTTGCTAATTCGACCAGAGGGATTGGTATTTTGTTCTTACTCATTACATTTTCAAAACTGAAACCTCCACTACCTTTGTCCATTTCTCTGGTTGAAGCCACAAACTCCTTCTTGTCTAACTTATTTGTTTGTGCTAATTTATTTCCCGTGAGTTTATCTACCGGTATATGTGTTTCATCTGCCTTAGTTTCTTTTGCTCGGGTCTCAGCCTCCTTTACTTTGGGATTCAACGAATCTACCTCTTTTATTTTTCTAATAGGTATCTCGGTCTCCTTTGGGGCAGGGTTTTATATTTCACCTCTTGGGAGAATTTTATTGGGTTGAGGAGTTGACACAAGTTTTTTTTTAGGCCTCAAGTTGTACCTAGATTGGACCTCAGCCATTACAGAATTGGTCATTTCTTGACATACAACAAAATGAATGTTGTTTATGTCATCATATTTATTTGACGGTTGCTGCGTGTTCAAGGAATTATCGTAATATTATTTGATTAAATAAAGCTGAGTTCAGTCAGCACCCAAATTTGTCACATCTTCTTCCAGATCCTCGAAATCTTCCAAGTCATTTCCTCCTATAAAGTTTTCATTTTTTAAAGGGGTTTGAATTTTTTGGTCTTCATTTTTAATCTACCTTTGTTGATTTTGAGGATTGGGGTTTCTTCTGAATTCCTTCTTAATGAAAGGATCGACCTTAGATTGATCTAGCTCCATTCTGGAAATTTTATTCGATAACTCTTTAATTATCCTAGCCATATCATCCATTTTGTCATCTGAGGATCTATTAGACCCTGAGGGTCCCACTTGTTCCCTAAAACATTTGGTTTCTCGGTTCCCCGTTTCTACCTTCTCTTTCAATTTGCTAGAATCCATCATGTTAGATTCGATTTCTACGACATCATCTTGCATTTGGGTCAGGGTAGCCCCTCTCCTTTCTCTCAAAATAAGTGCGAAATCAGGTTCGAAGGCTCCCGCAAAGGTTACCTTGGTTGCAGTTTGGGACGGTTTAACTTCGACTGGGATCTTATTATATAATTTGTTAAATATTTGAATGAATTCCATAATAGATTCCAAATTTGTTTTCTTTAAAGACCCAAACTCGGTCAAATAATAAAAATGGTCATTTCTTTCACCCCATTGTCTAAGGAAAGAGTCTTCTAAGGCATTATAGGATAATATCGAACCTACGGGTAGACTTCGAAACCAGGTTTGTACCTGTCCTTCGAAAGTATGAACGAACAATCTCGAGTATACGTCTTCATGTTCGAGACCTAGGATATCTGCAAACTGATCGAATAAATTTATATGTTCAGCCGCGGTCAAGTCCCCTTCCCCTGTAAATTTAGGTAAGTTTTTCATGTAGTTTTCAGGAAGGTCATGAAGAGGGATAGGCAGGACCATAGGCGCATATCTTCTAGTCACTTTAGCAAAAACTCTGGGAGGCGGGGGTAGTCCTTGGCCCCTCACTCCTCCTCCTGGAGTGCCTCCACCTAAAGCCCCTCCACCTCCTCCTAAAATTCCTCCACCTCCTCCTTTGATGGCCGCCATCGGTGCTACTGGATAGGAAAACGATGTGTTATATAGAGGGTTATGGAACATTAGAAACAAATCTTTAGCTTCTTCGAGAGATGAGAAAACTGAAGATAGGTGAAAAGGGATGCGAGGACTTGGCTCCTCAGACTTGCAAGAGATGTAATCAAGGGAATCCATAGGTGTGGAATCTAAGTATATGGTATACTCTTCGAGACTCGATGAGGTTGTGAAATATAACTAAAGAGTCGGCAGGATATCGATCACTGATAAATTCACTGTGGGGTTTTTACCTTTGTGTACGCTAGAGGTTGTCGGATGGATTTCACTTTTAACCTCATAGACAACTAAGGTTGGATTGATGGTTTCGGGAGGGGAACTGTGTGAAGTTGAAGGTTCAAAATAACTCTTGGTATTGGG
This sequence comes from Picea sitchensis, assembly GCA_010110895.2. Taxonomy (NCBI): domain Eukaryota; kingdom Viridiplantae; phylum Streptophyta; class Pinopsida; order Pinales; family Pinaceae; genus Picea; species Picea sitchensis. The sequence continues at coordinate 33,462 of SNQJ01S0008532.1, forward strand.
TTGTGGGTACTTAAGCTAGTAGACTGCAGTGGTTGGCTTAAGGGAACCTCTTATTTTTCAGTATTTTTTTGGGATCAGAAACGGGCGTGGTCTGTTTACCATCCGGGGTCTGTCTCATGTTCCTTCGACCGGATGCCAGCTTATTTAAATGTGGAGTTTCCAAGTGAACGATGAAGGTTTAGCCTTAAAAAGGTGTTCACCCTTTGTTCACTATCAAAGGGTAGAAAATAAATAATGTCATTCTCCCAAGGAAAAAGTTTCGTAACTTTGCTCCCCGACAATGGCGCCAGAAAGATGTTGTTCCAGAGTATGTACTTAAGGATAGAAAGTACAGGTTCTAGGCATCCGAAAGTGGTGTGAAAGATGAAAAGGATAAGGATCAATCCTTTGGGGGAGGAAGCTAAGGTTGATTTCCAGGTTGTCGTTGTCTTGCTTCCAACTGTTCCTAGATGCTTATATCCCGTTCAATTGCGGCCCATGAATGTTCGAGTTCTACCCAGGTGGTGGTTGTTTTAAGTATAGCATCGAAAAGGTTCAAAGAGATACTAGTTTGGTCTGACAAGCTGGGTTCAATATTAGGTTGTCTTGTAATGGGGACAGTCATGGAAGGAACAAAAAAATTAAAGGAAAGTTCAAAGTTTAGGATGCTGCCTCAATTTTTTGATCATATAAGAGAGAACTTTTGAATCCGATATTAAAGATAGAATGCAAACCAAAGGCCTTTTCCTGTAACTGAGTTATCTTTTAAATAAATTGTGTGTGAAATGTGAGAAAAACATTAAGCTGTCTATAATGCAAGGTTCCTATCAAGGGAGAATCTCACCCTGTAAACAGAAGAAGAAAAAGATAAGAAGAAATCTGACGAAGCATAAAATGTGAATATCTAAAAAGTTCACAGGTCTTGTACCTACTGATAGCCGATACAGAGGAAAAACTGCAAACGATTAGATGACTAAAAATTGATCACCACAATAGAGGTTATACTAAATTACAGTGGAACATTCATCAGACATATATATATATGAAATGAAATTGCAAATAAGACAATAGAGGAAACAAACTTGTAACTCAGTCTTGACAGAATCAGGAATCTTCGGATTGCTTTGTATTAATTTTTAAAAGAAAAATGTCTCTATTACAATTGTCCAAAAAAGGTCGAGCCTTTTTTCTTTCTTCAAAGTGCATATTTATACAACTTCTATATGCTAGAATCTCAATTGTTCCAGAAGTTTTCGGTTACAAAATGGGGAGTTCAAGTGTTTCTTTTCTTCATCTTTGTCCTCGCTTCATGAGGGTAGAGTGCCTTCCTTTCTTTACTCTTCGGGTTCCAAAAATAGAACCGGTAGACACTTGTCACTATTTGGTACTGGAAACCTACCCCTTCACCTGCTGGGTGCAAGTGACGCATCTCTCCACCAAGTGGGTTATCAACCTAGAAGGCTCTGCCTGGTTGTTTGCCTCGAAAGTGTAACAATCCTTCGCTAACTTTGGCAACCTTCCTCCTACTTGTCGGTCTTCAGTGGTTATAGAACATAACAGTACACTTGGATTTATTAGCCACTTATCCACTTGGACTATATCTGTCTCGGTCACCTGTGATATTTCAGCCTGCTCTCTTTCCCCATTGTCCTTGATATTGAGTAGGTGCTTGGCTATATCCATCTGGCCCAGTGTCCTGGTGCTACTTTCACTATCAAGACCCAACAAACTTTCATCTATCACCCCAAGAGTTTCTTCACAAAAGTTTCTTACCTCTTTAGCTCACTCTCTGCTCTCTAATATATTTCGCTCCCATGCCTTCAGTAAGATGTTACCTCTGGTATGCTCTGGGATGGAGAGCTTGGAACTACTACCCATTTCCTTTTTCGTCGTGGCTATAACAACCTCTTGGAAAGCGACTGGAGCTGCCCCAACTTCTGTTTATCTCAAAGAGATTTTTTCCAGCACTTGATCAATGATTTGACAGTGGTTTTGAATGGTTTCCACTTTAGCAAGTAAATCTTGCTGGGCTGTCAACACTCTTTTTCGAATTTCTATGGCTTGGGATTAGAATAACCCTATATCTATCACCTAGCTTTCGGTGAAATTTAATTTGGCCTATAACTGCCCTATCAATTCTTCTTGCTGGCTTATCTGTGATTGGCTGGTCTAGGCCACCTGCTGTGTTTGTTTGAGATTGGATTTGAGCCGCTTGATCTCCTTTTGATTAGCTTATCTAGCTTGCTTTATACCTTTGTTCACCTGATCTCTGGCAGTTTCCTTTGCTGTAGCCAGCTTAGCCTCCAAAGTTTTGATCAAGCGATTTTTCTGCTTCAGCTGTTCTTTTAGGGACTTGACAGAATATTGGTTGGTTGTAGCAAAATCCCCCAATGTCCCTGCTATTTGAGTTGCAAATTCCTCTTTTTTCATGGTTTTTCCATCGGCTAGGATTTTGAATTTTTTGGCCACCGTGCCTGCTTCTCGATAAAGCTCTTGCTTCACAATGGTCTTTCTCTTCTTATCGAAGAAAAAATTGTTCAGAGGGAATTCTTCCACAGTAATGGGCATTAGTTCTTCGCCAAAAATCCATCTTGCATCTGAGATCCCCTTTGTGGACTGTAGGGGAGTGACAAAGGCGATGGGACTGCTGATTTTCTTGGATGATTTCCCTGGGGTAACAACCAAGGCTGGCTTACTTGGAGGGTTGGGGATCTCGACTTCCTGTTTCAGGCCCCTAGTTTGCTTCTTCTTTTCTTGGTGTTCCTCCTGGTCAGGTCCTGAATCTTTGGAGCCCTTGGCTTCCGTTTGCTGTGTAACGACCATTGGTGGGTTTTTACCCTATAAAACTAGGGGAGGACAGCTCCGCTGGTGTTCCTAAAATTTGAAAAAATCGGTGGCCATCTCCTCGGGCAATAATGTTTGAATCTGATTTAGGACCTTGGCATAGGATCTTTCCCCTCAGAAGATGTCATCATGAGGCGAATGCTCATGTTCGTACCTTTTTAGGCCACAACTCGCCATGTGATTCCCCATGACCTTGTGTGGGTCGTGTTTCTTGAAATCAATGTGGACCAATTTGATATCCTCTAAGGCCCTTGCCTTGGCTTTTGCATGTCTGAAATCTAATAAAGAATATGTATTTAAATGAATGGGGAAGGGTGGACATACCTTCTTCAAAAAACATTTAAGCTCTTTGCTTATGCCACCAATCATGGTTTGCCTAGCGATTTCATGAAAAACTATCCTATCCGGTATGAATAGTGGTAGAGAATACGGGGGAACAAAGGCGCCGAAGACCCTGATGTATGAAAATTCTACCTCTACGTACCAGTCGGGCACGTTGCTCAAGTTGGCTGTAATGCTATCTAAAATCCTGGGCAGTGGGTTCCTGAAGATGGAGACATGCATCAGTGCCATTACCCAATTGAAAATATCGTATATGAAATCTATGGCCTTATCCTCCCAAAGTTTTGAGTGATAGACATGGATAGGCTCAACATAAGATGGGGTCCATCTCTAGCTCTTTAGAGGAAAAGGCATCATGAAACAAACAACATCCATGATGTAGGCGGACATAAAAAATGAAGCGGCCTTCCCATTCACCCTCTGCGTCCGATATTCGGTAATCCGACTGGTTAGACTATCTGACAACAATTTGGCCCAGTCGAAGGAACAATCTTTAGCGATTGTATGAATCAGAGGCACCCATGGGAGGAAAAAGTGTGCGGTGTCCTCCTTCCCATACAACCTATAGGTCATCATTGCTATATATCTAAATTGTGGTTCTAAAGAAGATATTGAATAAACTTTGTTACCATCCACCCTAAATTTTACGGGGTGCGAGACCTAATCCTTGATTATATCAGACAATTTTTTGCCATATTTCTCACATTCCTTCTACTTAAAATCTTCCAGAAACTCGACATTGTATGCGAAGTTTGGAATGGGTGACAATTGGTACATCGCCTACAAATGTTCTGGTCTAAAGGTCCCAACGGTCACCTTCTGCTCGCTGATAATAGTCCTGGTTGGGATATCCACATGATCTAGTGCCCATTGGATCATATCATAATAGGGAAGGAGTCATGGCCTTGCCTCTATTTTATGCATCTCTGCTTGAACGACGATTTTTTTATTTGGTGGCAAAATCGTCCTTCTCATTATTGTTAGAATCATCTGAACAATTCACCAATTCAGATTGAAGAACCTCGGAGACGGATAACTAAGTTCTGACAGAATCAATACTTCGAGGTGAAGTATCAGAAACAGTATCTAATCCTTTCCCTGAACTCTTAGCAATCGCCTTGGACACTTTTAATGGGGCCATGATAGAGGACTTTGAACTTAGCTCTCCTATAATAAGAATGTAGATACAGACAAAAGTTTAGCCTGATGAAAAAAAAATCCTTTCCACAAAATAGAAATGAAATTTGAAATAATGAACTCTTTATCTTAGCCATTTAAAACCCCGACGTCCTTGTGAACAGAACGGTCAAATCATTTTTTAGAGAAAGATTTAGCAGCAAAATAAATATACTTACCTGTCACTTCACCATATTTCAAATAAATGCCATAAATTTTTTACGGGTCATGACACAAATTAGTGCAAAAATTATTTAAATTTACCCTGTAGACGGTGCGTGTTAAGATTTGCATTAATGCACTGATTAATCTGGCTTAGCTTCTTTAATTAGGTTTTCTTTAATCTTTAATCACCCTTTTTGGCGTTCGCTGTATCGGGAGATTTTACTCATACCCTTCAAGCCCCTAAAACCTGAGATCGCGATGATATGATCTAGTTAAACAAAAACGTGATCCAGATTAAGTGTTTAATTAATCCGTGCTTAATTAATATTGTGACTTCACGACTCGGGGCTACAAAGGTAGAGTTTCTTGGAAGAGCGAATGCCGAGTCACAAAACTCCAACAGTGCTTAACTAGGGTTTAAGGAACTTTACTCTAGGTGCTAACCTGGGTAATCTTTCAAGGTCGTTTCATGACTTCGTGCATTGGGGCTTGGAAACCGTGTGACTTGTAACTCTCGAGGCGCGATAGCCCGAGGTATATAAGGGTGAAAATCTTGCTTAACGACTAAACGGTGATGAATTAGAACTATAACGGATATCACTGCTTTGCATGTCGGGTTAAACTTATGATTTCAAGAATTATACTTCAACCACTTATAAAAGGCATCTCCAACAGTGGGTAAAGGGGACCCCGCTGCATTTTATTGTTGATAGCGGAAGCCATAATAAACTCATCTCAGAAAAGGTCGTCAAACAATTTGGATTATCGACAACACCACACCCACAACCATACAACATTGGGTGGCTTCTCTAGGGATGAGATCTCTGAGTCATCCAGCAGTGTCGACTGCCATACAACATCCATCCCTTCAAGGATGAGGTATTATGTGATGTTGCCCTGCTGGATGTCTATGATGTTATTTTGGGCCAGCCATATATGTGGAAGCACCATGCTATCTATGAGTCTCGACCCTGTAGTGTCATTGTTACTCTGGGGGGTCATCTCTACAGGATACCAGAAGTAGTTCCAACTAGTATCCCATCTAAACAGTGCCGCAAGGTAGTATCGCATACTACAAAATTTAGCTTCTTCACAATCTGTTCGAAAGGGGAACAAAAGGATATTGCAACCACTACAGCCTTAGACCAAGAACCTTCTATCTAACAAAAGCAGGTCAACAAGATTGCATCAAATCACAAAAATTTATTCTACACATAGTCATCTGAGGTAACTTGACTGGTTGAACAGATTCAACCCTACTAGCAACAGGTTCGTGACAACCTTCCACAAATCGAGCAACGTAACATCTCCAGCAAGGCAAGCAACTCACCAAGATTTAGATTCAGAAAATGCTTCCCTCTCTCCCCCGGGAAATCAACGCAATGGATACCATTTCTTCCTAAGGAGGGAGGATTGATCCAGGTGGATATCAATGGCCACCCACCTATTCCATGGGCTCGAAAAACAATTTTCCATCTTGGAAGTTTTTCAGTAGTTTTTCGGGTTCCAAACTTCTGGGGCTGTTTTGAGGCCCTAAATGATTTTTTTTTGGGATTCAAGGGCCAATCGATTATTTAAATAATTTTTCTGGACCATTCGAAAATTATTCTTCTCGGTTAGACCTTTCCAACGGTTAGACTTTTGGCGCTTCATCTCCCAGGCTTAGTTTTATTGGATGTCTAGGTTTTGTGACATTCTGGTTTATTGTAAAAAAGGCCTTCAAAGCCTCATTGTAATCATCTTCTTTCAAATGAGCACAGTCGTCACCATTCCAACAAGCTTGTTTTCCGCTGCATTTTACAGTTTCATCTTATTTCCTTATTGAATAGAAAACCAATTTTACTCTATCTCTGTTATTCTTTGTTAAGAACATTTTAATAATATGTATTCATTTCATTCTTCTCATAAAATCCAGATTGATGGTATCATAGCGGTCCTCTCCTTGTCGTCTTAATGCATGTCCCCAACAAGGTCAGGGTACAAATTATTGGGTCTCGAGCTTGTTTCTCTTGAGGACAAAATCTCTCGCACACCCAAGTGACCTCTCTTGGCAGGAGAAAAGAAAGATGAAGGGACAAGAGATCCTTTCAAAATGTTTCTTGAGGAAGCCCTCATGCAACATAGGAACAATATGATGGATAGTTTTTTGCAAATCCTTCGATGGCTACCAACAGACGATGCATCTTCCTCGAGCGGAGGTGCCGCCTACTTCAAGGTACAAATAAACTTCGACATTCCTATATTTGAAGGTCAGATAGATGCATATGCTTTAGATAAGTGGTTGAATCTACTAGAAGGGTATTTTTATGTCCATAACTTTTTGAATAGAGAAAATATTACTTTTGTGCTCCTCAAATCCGTTCCCCATGTCAAAGATTGGTGAAAAAATTTCTGTGAGAAAAAGGAAACAAAGGAACCCTCATTATTTAAAGTCATGACCACATGGGAATCCTTCAAGGATGCTATTAAGGAAAAATACTACCTTGTTAGAAGTTATGAAGAATTGCATACCAAATGGACCACACTGCGACAAGAAAGAGACCAAGTAGTGCCAGAGTTCACAAATATCTTCCATACCTTGTGCACCAAGCTAGGTATCAAAGATTTAGAGAGACATCTGGTGTTCAAGTATCGCAATGCCCTGCATAGATACATACAGACCAAAATGGAATTTCTGGACATCTCATCCTTGGGCGCGGCCTACTGATATGCCGTCAAAATCGAGCAGAAGCTCAAACAAAAGATGTCGCAATTTGGGCCTGGGAACTCCCCACAAAAAAAGCCAAGAAAGGGTGGCCCCAACCCACATAACAAAGGACAGAGAAAATATGGACAGTATCAAGACAACCTGTCCAAGCCGCAAGCAAATAAAGACACCAGAAAGACAAAGAAAGATACTAGGAAGTGATGCGACTTCCATAAGAGCCCTTGGCATAACACTACTGATTTCCGCTCAAAGAATTCGTTGGTAGTCGAAGTGAAAGCCTTTGAATCAGATGTAGGTTTTGACTCTGAGTCAGAAATAGAAAGGGAAATATTGATCATTGAAGCGGAACTCAGTGCCACTGTTGCTACCACCAAACTCCAACCTGGTGAACCAAATGAGCTAGAAGAAGGTGAGCACCTCTTCCATTCAAAAAATGTGGGTGAAAGGATCCCCATTGCACTTCATCTTTGATATCGGTAGCCAGAAGAACCTCATCTCAGCAGAGGTCATCAAGCAGATGGCCCTTCCGACAATGCCGCACCCACAACCCTACACCATTGGATGGCTTTGCCAAGGAAGTAATCTTCGCATCAGCCAATAGTGTCAACTGTCACATGACATCAATACTTTCAAAGATGAGGTATTGTGTGATGTTGCTCCTCTCAATGTTTGTAATGTTATTTTGGGCCAACCTTATTTATGGAAACATCATGTTGTATATGAGTCTAGGCCTCCTAGTGTTATTATTAATTTGAACAGGAAATTGTACATGATACCTAAGGCAATCCCTCCTAGTGCTATTTCCTTGATCTTTGCCAAGCAATGCATGAAGGTCATCTCTCAGACCGAGAAATTTGTCTTCTTCATGATTTTCTCTCAGAGTGAGAGAAATATCATAGCCACATCTAGGGCCTCTGCGACCGATCTCTCCACATATTAGAAGCAAGTCGATAAAGTCGAAAGAATACTCAAATATCTTCTCTTCTCCTACCAGGGTACCTCTGCACTGCCAGGTCAAGCATCCCATTGATATGACCCTAGGCACACCGCTACCTAATGTGCTAGTCTACCACCACTCTCTGTTAGAAAATGAGAAGATCAAGAGGTAGATCTAAGAACTGCAACACAATGGGCACATCCATCCCAACTCATCGCCTTGTGGGATCCCAATCATGTTGGTGTAGAAGAAATACAAGACCTGGAAACTCTACATTGATTACCGGGCCTTGAATATAGTCATAGTCCGAAACCAATAATTTATTCCTTGAATCGATGACCTCCTTGATCAGCTCACGAGGGCCAAATACTTTAGTAAGATTGATCTGAAGTCTGGCTACCACCAGGTCCCAATAGAACAAAAAGATGTATGGAGGACC
>SNQJ01S0008532.1:42156-88453 GCA_010110895.2 Picea sitchensis
TGGTTGGTCATGCCCTTTAGTTTGACAAATGCTCCAACAAATTTTATGAGGATGATGGATGATATCCTATGAAATTTCATCAATACTTTTGTAGTGGTGTATCTGGATGACATCCTCATATACAACAAGACTTGGGTGGAACACTTGCTACATATTCAGGAGGTTCTGCACACCCTGGGGCAACACAAACTATATGCAAAATTGGAAAAATGCTCCTTCAGCATGAATAAGGTCCATTACTTAGGCTACATTGTTGATGAGCATGGTGTGCATGTGGATCCAACCAAGATCCAGGTCATTTGGGACTTTCCAGCCCCAACCACACTCACTGAACTTCCAAGCTTCTTGGGCCTCACCAATTTCTATTGCTGGTTCATGTTGGGATTCTCTCATATCGCAATGGCCCTCAGCCAAGTAACTAGAGGTGGCAGTAAGGAAAAATTTGTGTGGGGCCTGTCCCAACAACAAGCCTTCGAAGACTTGAAGAATCTTTTGTGCTCATCCCCAATACTTTAATTACCAGATCTGCCGCATCCCTTTGAGATCAATATAAATGCTTCAAACTATGTTGTGGGCACCGTTCTCACTCAAAACAACCACCCTGTGGCATATCATAGTGAGACACTATCAGATGTTGTCCATAAGTACCCTACTTATGAAAAATAAATTTAATCCATTGTACAAGCCTGCCACAAGTGGAGACATTACATTCTTGGGAAGGATACAATCATCCACACTGATCACAAGACACTATAGTTCATGCAAACCCAAGGAAAATTGTAGAATGGCTACCATCATAAGTGGTCCACATACTTTCAACAATTCCACCTCAACATCAAGTATAAAATAGGAAGTACCAACCGAGTTGTCTATTTCCTCAGCCGACCTCCAGTCATGACACTCACCATGGTGTTAGAATCTTGTGGCCACGAGACCTCTGGATGGCCCCACCTCTATGAGATAGACCCTGACTTCTCCACCACCTACCAAATGTTGGGCACCAACTCAGTGGTCATTAATTTTCATCTTTAGGATGAGATATTGTGTCATCTGGGCCATCTCTGCATTCCATCAAGCGAGCATGCGAAGCTGATTCAGGAAGCTCATTACAGTTGGGTGGTTGGACGCTTTGGCATCAAAAAGACAGTGGCAATGTTGCATAAACATTTCTACTAGCCAAAAATTTGACAGGATGTTGACAAGTATATTAGGTCTTGCACTGCCTGTGCTATTTCCAAATCGACCATAAAGAAACAGGGAAAGTACACCCCTCTACCTACTCATGACAGGCCATGAGAATCCATCTCAATGGACTACATGTTGGGCCTCCCGTCTACCAAGAGGGGAAATGACTGTGTTTTTGTGGTTGTTGATTGCCTTTCCAAGATGGCGATTCTAGCCACCTACAAGAAGAACATCACAACAGAAGCCACTACCAAGCTCTTCTTTGAATGAGTATGGGTACATTTTGGGATCCCACAAACCATTATCTTAGACTTTGACAGCCGGTTCCTCAACACATTCTAGTCGAGCCTCTGGTCACTGCTGGATACTAATCTCACCAAATCCATTGCCTTCCACCCCTAGACAGATGGCCAAACTGAGGTAGTCAATCAGATGATCATACATATACTGTGCATGTACAATTCAAAAAAACCCTGCACATTGGATGAGAGTCTTCCCTATGTCCAACATAGCTACAACCGAGCCCTACATAGCTCAACTGGCCACAACCCCTTTTAGGTGGGGTTGGGATTCCAGCCATTGGGCCCCATGGATGTTGCACTACCCCTGGAGACCACCTCGATCGACTTGTCCCCTACTCCACGAGAAGATGAAAAATCCACCTAGTTCATTGAGCAGATCTGACACATCCGCCAATAGGTTCAGGATATTTTATAGAAGTCTAATGCCAAGTACAAGTAGCACCATGATCAACATCTGGTGGCACATAAGTTTCAAGTGGGCCACAAAGTTTGGTTACACTTGAAGAAAGAATGCCTTATAGGGCCCCATCGAAAGCTTCTCCCACTCTGTTATGGGATGTATACCATCACCAAGGATATGGGTGACAATTATTTTGAGCTCAACATTCCCCCTTTCCTTGGCCTGCACCCAGTCTTCAGCGTGGCTCTCCTTCGGCTATATTTCCCACCATTATTGGACACCTCAGAGATAACAGAGCCATTGACAACAATAGAGCTCAACCTTGACTGCATGAAACATGCATCTAGTGATCATATTGTGGAAACACAGATCAAGGTCACTTGAATGCAAAGGATCTATCTTTATCAAGTCATCAAAGCAGGGCAACTCCTACACCAAGGCAAGTGGCTCACCCGAGGCCAAATTCAGTAGAAATTTCCTCATCTGATGGGGGAACTCAAATAAATGGATACCATTTCTTCCTAAGGAGTGAGGATTGATCCAGGTGGATATTGGTGTCCACCCACCTTTTTCACTAGCTCAAAACGATTTTTTTGCAATTTTTGGTAATTTACTATTTTTAGCAGGTTTTAACTTACAGGGCCATTTTGAGGGCCTAAATGAAGGTTTTTAGGGATAGATATTATGAATTATATTCAAAGGCTCTTATTGAACCCCCAAAATTAATATTCTCGACGATACCTTTCCAACGAGCTATTGTGCGCCTCAAACGGAGATCGTATGCAAAAGTTACTACCCTGAGAAGTTGATGTACTAACTTACCCAAGTAGGGTCCACATGACTTTTGGCACTTCATCTCCTAGGGTTAGGTTTTTTGGATGTCTAGGATTTGTGAAATTATGGTTTATTGTAAAAAAGGCCTTCAAATCCTCATTTTAATCATCTTCTTGCGAATGAGCGCAACTGTCACATCTCTTCTTAGAGATAAGCCGCCACCATTCCAACAAGCTTGTTTTCTGCTGCATTTTACAGTTTCAGCTTATTTCCTTACTGAATAGAAAACCAATTTTACTATATCTTTGTTATTTTGTGTTAAGAATATTTTAATAATCTGTATTCATTTTGTTCTGCTCATAAAATATGGATCAGTGGGTGATAATGATTTTGAGCTCAACCTACCCCCCTTCCTTGGCTTGCACCCGTTGTTCAATGTGGACCTCCTTCAGCCTTATTTTCCACCATTATTGGACACCTCGGAGATAGAAGAAAAATTGACACCAATAGATATCAACCCTAACTACATGGAAAATAAATCCACTGATCATATCATGGACACACAGGTCAAGGGAACTCGCCAACAAAGGATCCAGCTTTATCGGGTTGTCAAAGCAGGGAAGCTCCTGCAACAAGGCAAGTGTATCACCTGGGGCCAAATTCAACAGAAATTTCCTCATATGATGGGGGCACTCAATGCAATGAAGACCATTGATTCCTAAGGATGGGGGATTGATCTAGGTGGATATTTGTGGCCACCCACCTTTTCCAACTGGCTCAAAATAGTTTTCGGGCAATTTTGGCAATTTACTATTTTTAGGAATTTTTAACTTATGAGGCTAGTTTGAGGGCCTAAATGACATTTTTCATGATCGAGAACCTAAATGATAGAAAAATTCTCTAATTGACCCCCCTAAATGAATCTCCCTATCAATACCTTTTGAACGAGATATCATGCGCCCCAAACGGAGATCGTATGCAAAAGTTACGACCCCGAGAAGTTAATGTACTGGCTTACCCCAATGGGGCCCACATGAATTTTGGTGGTTCATCTGCTAGGGTTAGTTTTTTGGATGTCTAGGGTTTTGAAATTCATATTTATTTTAAAAATTCCTTCAAAGCCTCATTTTACTTAACTTCTTGCGAATGAGCGTAGCCGTCACATCTCTTCTCAGAGATAAGCTACCACCATTCTAGAAAGCTTATTTTCAGTCTGCATTTTGCAGTTTTCAACATATTTCTTATTTAATAGAAGTAAAGTTTTATTGTATCTCCACTTCACTTCATCATTGATAGCGGTAGCTATAAGAACCTCATCTCAACAGAGGTCATCAAGCGGCTAGCCCTGCTGACAATGCCACACCTGCAACCCTACACCATCGGATGGCTCCATCAAGGAAGCAATCTTCTCCTCAACCAACAGTGCCTCTTGTCGTACAACATCAAGACATTCAAAGTTGATATATTGTGTGATGTTTCTCCACTTGAATTTTGTGATTTTCTTTTTGGAGAACCTTATTTTTGGAAACAACATGTTGTATATGAGTCTAGGCCTCACAATGTTATTATTACTTTGAACAAGAAATTGTTAGGATACCCAAGGTAGTCCCACTTAGTGCTATTTCCTTGATCTTTGCCAAGCAATGTAGGAAGGTCATTTCTTAGAACGAGAATATTTTCTTCATTATTCTCTCTCAGAGTGAGCGAAGGTTGCAGCCACATCCATGGCCTCAATGACTAAACTCTCCACACAACATAAGCAATTAGATAAGGTCATGGAAGAAAAAAATTACATCTTCTCATCACCTAATGGAGTACCTCTACACTTTCAAGTCAAACATCCCATTGATCTGACCCCTGGTGCATCACTACCAAATGGGCCATTTTATCATCCCTCTCTCCTAGAAAATGAGGATATCAAGCATCAGATCCAAGAACTGCTCCACAAGGGGCACATTCAACCCATCTCATCACCTTGTGGAAGCCCAATAGTGTTGGTGTAGAAGAATGACGGGACCTGGCGACTCTACATTGATTATCGGGCCCTAAAAAAAATCACAGTCAGGAACCGATACTCGATTCCTTTAATTGACGATCTACTTGATTAGCTCAAGGGGGCCAAATACTTCAGTAAGACTGATATGAAGTCTGGCTACCATCAGGTCCCAATAGAACAAACAAATGTATGGAAAACTACCTTCAATTAAAAATAAGGTCTTTTTGAATGGTTGGTCATGCCCTTTGGTTTGACGAATGCCCCATCAAATTTCATGAGGTTGATGGATGATATCCTATGGCCTTTCAATAATTCTTTTGTGGTGGTGTATCTAGATGACTTCCTCATCTACAAAAAGACTTGGGAAAAACACTTGTAGCATATTCAACAGGTTCAACACACTCTGCGACAACATAAGCTATATGCCATCCTAGAAAATTGCTCCTTCGGCATGGACAAAGTTCAGTGCTGTTGAGATCATTTCTCATTTCGAAAATTTCCTTCCTCTTTCTATTTCCCAACTTATTTTTTTTTATTTTTTTTCCCTCTATACCTACCCTTGTTTCCCTCTTTCCTTTTTCCCTTCTTCTATTCCTTTCTAGTTACCATACTTAGTTGTATTTCAAAAATCAGTGGGTTCTCAGGTAGGCGGGTTGGTGGAACTTCATCCCCATCCAATTTCCTATGTCATAAGTCCAACCAACCACCTTGATACATTATAATTAGCCATTTTTCCAACTTCGTGGGTTCGTAGGTTTGAGTCTTCATTCTCCAAGTTCCACGATCTCCACTTTGCACCCAAAGTTGCGTGATCTACATTATGAACATCGGATTTTTCACGGGTCTCGAGCCCCTAAAGTGTTTTATTTCTCCTACATGCAAGTCCGACTGACTGACTTTCTACACTTAACCTATTTTTGATCATCCATGACCACAGGTTCTCGGGTTCCCGGGTTGGCGGGTTCATGAAAATCTCCATATTCAAAATTGCTCTTGTCTGTCCCCACCATTCTCATGCTTTTCCCAATATGCATTAAGTGTTGTTTAATTCTAACAACTGATCGTGCAAGCTCCAAAAGGATCGTCATTAATGGATAAAGAATCAAGGAGATCACTCAGTAAATCACATTAAATCACCATTTTCCAAGGGATTATATTATTGTCATCTCTCTAAAAATATTTATTTCAAGTTATTACCCAGCTAAAAAAATACTCTCGTCAACCTAATGGCAACAACAACAAGACAACAATTTTGTGTTGATACTTTAAATATCTTTGGTCATGAAGACCGGGAATTTCAGTGGTCTAGAGAATATTCATATTATTCCTCTCCTCCTGCACAAAAAGACGTAATTTGGGCATCCGAAATCACTCACGTAGGGTGTGTTCCTGAGGTTTTTGACTATAAATAACTTGTTGCATGGTGCGTGGAGAAGTACGTTCCAAGCCAGAGGATTATATAACTCCAAGATTGTTCCCCCATTTCTATTTCACCGAAATTTTTTTGCAAGATGTTGAAGCTCTCATAACTGACACTTACCTTCAAAGGAGAAGACTGGAGATATTTTTTGAAGAAACATAACAATGGCCTTGACCTCCTACCTGAATATTTGGAGGATCCTGCATCTATGCCAAAAGACATAACAAAGATCCAGGTCAACTCTTTTAAAAACCCCTTTCGATAAATTGCATGGTTGTTCACCAGGTTGACAGGTTTGGAAATCACCGCCACCATCTCTCGCATGATTTTATATATTTTATATTTTACAGTGAAAAAACATGCCATATTTGACTGGGTAAAATTGATTTCTATTGAAATCTCGTCCCAGTTATCACACTATAAAGGGACAAAAAATTATTTATGTCTTCCTATTTGGTATTTTCTATAGTGTATTGTTGTCAATTTCCAAACTTGACCATAAGTAAGAGGGTGAATTGTGAAATAGATCCAGTTACCATCTTGTATCAGTCATTGTGGAGACATAAGACCCCTCTGTGTTTTTATGAAGTTTACAATGATTTTGTCTCAATCTTCAAAGGTTGTTGTTGCGTGAAAATACTTCAAGGATATCTGACCAGGCTAATAGATTATTATAGAAAAAGGGAACGATAGAACAAATGGAACACCCAGAAAATATAACTCAACAAAATTCTTTATTGGAAGTCGTTGCAAATGAGACCTTTAGTGAAGATAAATCCTTCACTTTTCAAAGTGCTATTTTTGATAAGGAGTCTAAAAAATTGATTGTAGAAAGAGGTGATCAGAAAAATAAAAAGGGAAAATCTCACTTAGAGGTCGACCTGAAGGACATGCGTCTGCCCCAAATATCTAAAATCGATGGGGAAACTGAGGATGGTCTTGAGGATTCTATTGATGATTTGGAAGCTAAAAAATCTAATTTAGAAAAAGGATAAGAGAATTGAAAAATGCCTTAATGCCTCTTCCAATCCTGGCAAGTCCTTTGTCAATGGTTAAACCAACTACACTCGCCATTAGGTTGAAAGGACATTCAAGTCTACACACAACAGTCCGAAGTTATGTAGAGAAAAATATTAAAAAGAGAATGTCACTAATAACAAAAGCATGGGAGGTATCAAAGAATATTGTTTCTTTTGGCTCAAGGGAACATGTCTTTCATGAGTATCTACAAGATGATTTAAAGAATGAAGAAAGTTTATATGTTGACGTTGTCTTTCCATTTGGAATTAAAGTCTCAAACATGATATAATTGTAAATAAGAGAAGATGATCTGCCTTCTCCAATTCGAATAGAATAGCTAAATGCTTGTTGGAAGGCAAAGATTAAGAATTTGAGTAACATTTTCCAAACATGCAGTGAAGACATACTAAAAAGAGAAGAATTGTTCAAAAGACTCACAACGATAGATCTGACAGGAAGCACTAATGAGGTACAAGACCCTAAGTTAATTCTCAATTCAATGTTTCTAACAAAGCAACAATTTGATAAACAAGTTGATATATTTAAGGGGTTATCAACTGAAAAAGTTTATGGCATACTCAAATATAATGAAGAAGAAATAGACAATTGGATAGTTGATTATTCCATGAAAAATCAAGATATTGAGGAGGAAATACATGGTATTTCTCATGACTTAAGAGACTTGGAAGGTAAATTATTCAACATTAAAATTAGGCATGAAATAAATGTCGCACCAATGAAAAACTACATTGAAGATTGGTTTAAAAAGTAAATTGACAAATTAACCAAAGAAGGGCAATAAGAAGTTGAGAAAGTTCCTATAACCATCAATTCTTCAATAAAAGGACAACAACAAGAAAGTGAAAGAGGAGAGAGACCATTATAGTAATTTCATGCTGATCATATATTGCTTTCTTTTTTCAGGTTTTCATCTAGTTACTTTTCTTCTTTGACTAGAAAGGTTTAATCAAAATATGATAACTTCTCCCTGTCTTCTTTCCAGGTCTTACTACTCTGTCATCGCCCACGATCTTATTTCCACAAATTACTTCTTTTTTATATTTGCTTTATTTTCTGACAAATTAACCAAAGAAGGGCAATAAGAAGTTGAGAAAGTTCCTATAACCATCAATTCTTCAATAAAAGGACAACAACAAGAAAATTAAAAGAGGGAGAATTCATTATAGTAATTTCATGCTGATCATATATTGCTTTCTTTTTTCAGGTTTTCATCTAGTTACTTTTCTTCTTTGACTAGAAAGGTTTAATCAAAATATGATAACTTCTCCTTGTATTCTTTCCAGGTCTTACCACTACACGCTTCAATGACCATTTCCACAAATTACTTCTTTTTATTTTGCTTTTATTTTCTGCGAGATCCCCAATCCCATTCCTAAGGACAAACACATTTAAATTTCAAGGCTTTGTAACAGACTCTATATTTTCCAGAAATCCCAAGAGAACTATTTCGGGATTAGTTTTGACTGTATTTTATAACTATGAGTTTTGAATATAAAGTATTTGAATTTGATCTATCATTATCTTAATTTGAGCTCCCTATGTGTTTACTCTATTAAATTTCTCTTATGCATGAAAACCATCTTCTTTTATTTTACGTGATCAGAAATCTTTAGTTTAACTATGATGGATGTGAGGAAATTTTGTCTATATTTTTCAATTATATGGAGTGTGAGGTTTCTGGTCATCTCTCAGGTCTTTAAAAATGATTTTATTTTTGTTTCTTTTTATTTTTCTGCAATCTTTATATTTCTTTGAATATCATGATGGACTTCCTAAAGGTCCTATATTATTTTAAAAAATATATAATTCCAAGAAAAAATTGAAACAAAGATGTGCACCACCTCAAAAAAAATGCAGGGGGATTTGTATCCCTGTGAGGTTTCCATTTCGCTCCTGACGGATTCAAGAATCAACATTTTTTGCGACCATACTGGGGAATTGAATTGAAATTTGAAATCTCGTTTAACATATTTTGAAAGATACATGACTTTTCCCCAGGCTGATCAACCCCACCTGGAAATTGGATTAAATAATCAATGAAGCATCTTACATCAACTATGTAATCTGGTAATAATGGCATCTGAGACCAGAGAAGAATTGGAAATATCTTGGCAGACATTGGTCCAAGAAGAAGAAATAGAAATCCTTCATAGACAGAGGAGAGACAAGCGACAAGATCGAATAAATGAAAGACTATATAGAGAATCACAAGAAGAAGGTCAGGATTGAAGATGGATGAATACAAGGGACCCATTACCAGAAGTAAAAGCAAACAAATGTGTATTCCAAGAAGTGGAAAACAGATTCCTGAAATATCTTTGGACATAGCGGGAAGAAATGAACAACCATGAAGAGAACCTCATGAAGAAAGACAAGGAGGTGGAGGAGGTGGTGCAAGAAATCAAGAAGACCTAATATTTGGAAACCGAAGAAGAGTAAGGGATTCCCCCTTAAATCTTTGAGGTGAGAAACATGATCTCCCTGTTCTCCCTAAGGGTACCTTTAAAGAATTTTCGAGAGATGGAACAATTGATGCCAAAAGACATCTTAACTTATTTATTGATGTTTTTGATTTTCATCACATTGAATATGACAATGTAATGATAAGGTTATTTCTTCAGACCTTATCAGGGTGGGCCTATGAATGGTATACAACATTACCTAGTAGGTCAATTGGCTCATTTAATGACCTTGAAGCCATGTTCCTGACTATTTTCTCTCCTCCTGTTGCATATCATACCCTTCTCACCAATTTTACCCATATTGGTTTGAGGAAGAATGAGAGAATACGAGATTTCAATCCCAGGTTCAATAAAACCTTGAGCAATATTCCAGAAGATAAAATACCTAATGACCCAGTGATACTTGGTTGTTATAAGAATGTGATGCCCCCAAATGTAAAATATTCTATTAGAACATCCGAGATGGATACCTTGGAGGAAGAAATGATTAAGGCATATGAGATGGAAGAAATTATGATTGAGGTGGGTGCTTACCCTGATATTATCTTGGGAAAAGTGCAGAGGTAGTTGGGAGGCCTAAATATTGATGATCAAGGAGCCTCTAGCTCAAGAAGGAATAGAGAATATAAGTCACTGCTCATCCAAAATCAAACAATTGGAGGAGGATGTTTTAAGGGAACCATACTAGATGTGAAGGTAGGCCCTGTTGCAGCACAAAAAACCAAGCAAAGAATTAAAATTGCACAAATGAATAGAACCATCAGGCAGATGCAGAATGAAATAACCAGATTAAGAAGGGGAGATAATTATATAGAAAATCTAAGAATGTAGGTCCAATAGTAAAGAAGGAACCCTCCCCAAGAAAATAGAGTGAGTTTTGAAAACACTGATAATCCGCAAAGACAAAGGATTCCCAGGAAACAAACCCCAAATGTAGTTGTTCTAGATGATGTATATGGTGAGGAAATGGTTGAGCAAGGGAACAATTATTTTCTTGATGAAAGTTATGAAACTATACAAATGGATGGATGTGAGACGTCCATGTATATATTTGAAGAAGGAAACAATGACCCTGACTCGCAAGAGAATGTTTCCTTGACACGAGCATTTGTAAATAAATCCAAGAATAAAAATGATTCTAAAAATGAAAATGAGAAATATAAAGAAAAGGTGAATGAGAAAAAGGCAATTGAAAATGTGACAGATAGTGCCAGAAGCAAGAAGCAACATTTGATGTCAAACCTCACCTAGTTGAAATACAATGTTGTAGAGGACTTGAATAAGCTAAGGATAACTCTCCCTTTCATAGACGTAGTAAAGATCCCTCAACAAAGGGAAAATATTTTGAGATAGTTGGATGACCCATTTGGAAAAATGGAGGTTGTTGTTATAAATCTGAAACAATTCCAGAAAACATCAATTGTCAAGTTGAGAGGTAAAATCCCACCTTTTTGTATTTCAATTGAAAATCATGTTGTTTCCCTTCATAATTTCTTAGTTGATACTGGCGCAACCAATAATATTATGCCATTGGCGGTCATGGAGGCATTGGGCATGAACTACACCAAATATTATGAGACCGATGAAAGTATATATGCAATTGATTGTAGACAAGTACCAACTTATGGAGAAATCAAATATTTTTATGCTTGGATCGCGATGTCTCCACATATTATTACAGTTTTCATTATTATTGTAGTAGAAATCCCTCCTGCATATGGAGTTGTTTTAGGAAGATATTGGTCGTCTATGATCGAAGGATACATAATGAACGATGGAAGGTGCATGATGCTGCCAAATAAAGGAGGATCGATGATTAAGGTCCCTCATGAACCCAAGAGACCCTTCTCTTTCAAAAAAAGGATAATGAATTAATGGAAGATTATATAGATGCAAGGATTGAAAACTATGCTATCCTAGACATGGAGCAGATTGAAGACCTAGAGAAAATTCAAGATATGGAGAATCAAGAGAATCAATTTGAAGGTTATTGGAGGATGTCATTTGATGGAGCTTGCTCAATTTCTGGGAGTGGAGTTGGAATCATCCTTGTTAACCCAAGAAATATTGTGCACCCACATGCTATCAGACTTGAATTTGCATGTACCAATAATGAGGCAGAATATGAAGATTTGATTCAGGGAATGATCCTTGCATAAGAAATGAAGATAAAGAATCTAATTGTGACTGGTGACTCTGAGTTGCTGATAAATAAAGTTACCTAGAGGTATACAATTAAAAAAGAAAGACTCAAGTTATATTTCAAAAGAGTTAATGAATTGATGGAAGCTTTCAACTCTTTCAACATTTCTTTTATCCCAAGGGAAAATTATAAGAAGGCAGATTCATTACCTTGGCGTCCTCATTGTCAAACCCAGATGATGTTAAGAGAAAAACATATTTTCAAGTAAAAAGAGTATTTCGACCTTCTGTACCTGATAACCAGGAATATTTACAAGTATTTGAGAATGATGAAGAATTGGATTTTTTTTTATTGAATGATGATGATGATGATGAAGACAATCACATAGCTTTTGTCCTGAGGAATTGTATTCAATATGAGTCTCTTTTTACAAGAGATGATCATGCTAAAAATATCTTCGAAGAAACTTCGCTCCGAAATCTCCAAGAAACAAGAAAAATTAATATTGGAAATCACAGTTCCCCAAAATATGTCAAATTGGGAGTTGATTTCACAATTGAAGAAGTTGATCAATATGTTGCATTATTTAAAGAATATCTTGATGTGTTCGCATGGAGTTATGATGATTTGAAGGCTTATGATAAAACAATATTTCAACATATTATTCCCTTGAGAGAAGGGGCAAAGCAAATCAAGAAGAAGATAAGGATGATGAACCCCAAATTAAAATCACTGGTAAAGGTTGAATTGGTGAAATTAAAGAAGGTTGGAATAATATACCCCATTAGACATTCTGATTGGCTTTCAAATCCTGTGATAGTAAGAAAGAAGACTGGGGAGATTCAAATGTGTGTAGATTTCAGGGATCTTAACTAATTAAGTGTAAAGGATAATTATCCTTTACCTAACATGGAGTTTCTTCTCCAACAAGTCACGGGATCAGCCTACATGCCCATGTTAGATGGTTTTTCTGGGTATAATCAAGTCTTAGTTGTTGAAGAAGATAGAGCAAACACAACTTTCATAACACCTTGGGAGACATATGCATATGCTAGGATTCCCTTTGGTTTAAAGAATGCAGGAGCTACATTTTAGAGGGCTATGGATCATGATTTTGAGGGGTTGATAGGAAAATTCATGATGGATTATAAAAATGACTTAACAGTACACTTAAAAACAAGGAGTGATCACATTCATCACTTGAGGAAAGTTTTTGACATGTGTAGATTATATGGTGTTTCCTTAAATCCAAAGAAATTTTTATTGCTATAACTCAAGGAAAACTGTTGGGTCATATTGTGTGCAAGGAAGGAATCTATATACATCCAGAAAGAGTGAATCTATAAATGAACTTAACCCTCCATCATCTAATAAGGGAGTTCAATAATTTTTTGTCAAGATCAACTTTGTACGAAGATTTGTCCCTGACTATCCAAGTATTGTGAAGTCGATCAATTTATTGTTGAAAAAGGACCAAAGATTTGAATGGACCACAGATACACAAGAAAATTTTAATAATATAAAAGAGGCAATCACTACAGCTCCAATCTTCATTAGCCCATATTTTCAAAGATACTTCATCATTTACTCGTTCTCTACATAAACGATTGTTGCATCTATTGTTACTTAGAGGAATACCAAGGGTGACGAACTGCTGATTAGCTTCATGAGAAAGACCCTTCATGATTATGAATTGAGATATTTAGAATTGGATAAACAAGTCCTATCTCTTGTGAAGGAAGTGGCGCACTTTCAAACTTACGTATTAAATTCTCATGTCATTTCTTATGTTCCATCCTCTCATGTGAATATGATTTTAAATCAGCAATTGAGAGAAGGAAAATGGGCAAACTCGCTGGAAAAGATTCAAGAATATGACATTGAAATTAAACCTTTAAAGGCAGCCAAAGGACAATGTTTATATAAACTCATTGAACATAGTGATTCTTTGGATGGAATGATTTCAATCTCAGTAGGAGAACCCATGGAAAATTTAGAATGGTATAGATATATTACATTCTACTTGAGGTCTGAACAATTTCCAGTCACGAATGAACCTTAAAGAGAGAAGAACATTGAAGATGAAGTTGATTCAATATGTGATGATTGCTGATATATTGTTCAGGAGAAACTATGATGGTATATTTCTGATATGTGTTGATGAAAGGAAAACTCAAGAATTGATGAAATAATTCCATGAAGGAATATATGGTGGACATTTTGCACATATCACCACTGCCCATAATATAACAAGAGATGGGTTTTATTGGCCATCAATTTTTAAAGACTCGTATGATACCATAAGGAAGTGTGTATCTTGTCAACAATATTTAGGGAAAATGAAAAAATATGCAATGCCATTGTAGCCTATATCTGTAGAACAACCATTTTCCCAATGGGGAATCGATGTCGTTGGATCAATAAATCCAANAGAAGCAGTGGCATTAAAAAGGGTTGATTCTGAAGAGTTGATTAAGTTTTTCAAAGATAATATTTTATCAGGATTCAGTGTCCTAGAAAAATTCATCATTGATAATGGCTCGATTTTCATTGGCTCAAAATTCACATAATTTTCTGGAGAATATGGAATTGTTATGGGGAAATCATCAAACTATTATCCACAAGCAAATGGTCTTTTAGAATTGACCAATAAGACACTCATTCAGATATTGAGAAAAACTATTGATAAGAACCAAAGGAATTGACATTTAAAGTTGACTGATGCATTGTGGGTGAGCAAAATGACTCCGACAGATAGCACTGGGATGTCTCTGTATACATTGGTTTATGGGAAAGAAGACAAAAATGCCAATCAAACTTGAGTTGAGTGCCTTGATGTTTGCAGGCAATACAGAGGATGCATAAGATATTTCACCTATGCAAAAGAGGGTCAACCAGTTATTCGAATTGGAAAAAGAACAAAGTAAAGCCATGAATAGAAATTCTTAGAGACAACAAAGTATCAAGATATATTTTGACCAGAATACAGCTGTAAAGAATTTTTAAAAGGGAGAACTTGTGTTACTCTGGAACAAAGCTAAGAAGAAACCATCAATGCACACAAAATTTGAAGCACTCTTTATTGGACCATACATCATTGAAAAAATATTGGGTTTTAATTATTATATTCTCAAATATATGAAGAATAAAATGTTAATGTTGTCTGTTAATGGGTAACATTTGAAAGGTTTCTTCACCTGAAATTTTCTCATTTCCTTGTACATAATTTTCTTTTACTTAGTTTGTATATTCATACCATCGAATCCATAGCCCAATGGATGGAAGAACTTGTCATGAAGATTCTAGATTCTTGACAACCCACAAGGGGTTATCATCCCACAGTTGGAGCCAATTGTTGAGATCATTTCCCATTTCCAAAATTTCCTTCCCCTTTCTATTTTCCCAACTTCTTTTTTCCATTTATTTTCCCTCTTCTATACCTATCCTTGTTTCCCTCTTTCCTTTTTCACTTCTTCTATCCCTTTCTAGTTACCATACTTATTCATATTTCAAAAATCGGCAAGTTCGCAAGTAGGCGGGTTGGCGGACCTTCATCCCCATCCAATTTCCTATGTCATAAGTCTGACCAAACACCTTGCTACATTATACTTAGCCACTTTTTCCAACTTCGCAGGTTTACGGGTTCGAGCCTTCATTTGCCAAGTTCCACGATCTCTACTTTGCACCCAAAGTTTCGTGATCCACATTAAAACCATCATATTCATCATGGGTCTCGAGCCCCTAAAGTATTTTATTTCTTCTGCATGCAAGTCTGAATGACCTCCTTTCTACACTTAACATATTTTTGATCATCCATGACTGCAGGTTTGCGAGTTCCCAGGTTGGCGGGTTCATGGAAAGCTTCATATTGAAAATTTCTCTCGTCCATCCCCACCGTTCTCGTTCTTTTACTAATATGCCTTAAGTGTTGTTTAATGCTAACAACTGATTGTGCATGCTTCGAAAGGATCATCATTAATGGAAAAAGACTCGAGGAGATCACTCATTAAATCACATTAAATCACCATTTTCCAAGGGATTATATTATTTTCATCTCTTCGAAAATATTTATTTCAAGTTATTACCTTGCTGAAAAAATACTCCCGTCAACCTAATGGAAACAACATCTAGAAAGAAGTTTTGTGGTTATACTTTAAATATATTTGGTTGTGAAGACTAGAAATTTCAGTGGTCCAAAGCATATTCATATTATTCCTCTCCTACTACATAAAAACACGTAATTTGGGCATCCATAATCACTCACGCAGGGTGTGTTTCTGAGGTTTTTTACTATAAAAAACTTGTTACATGGTGTGTGGAGAAGTACGTGCTAAGCTAGATAATTATACACCTAGAAGATCGTTCCCCCATTTCCCTTTCACCATAAGTTTTTCGCAAGATGTTGAAGCTCCCAGAGCCAACACTTACCTTCAAAGGAGAATACTGGAAAGATATTTTGAAGAAACATAACAATGGCCTTGACCTCCTGCCTGAATATTTGGAGGATCCCATGTCTATCCCAGAAGACATAACCATGATCCAGGTCGACTCTTTTAAAAACCCCTTTCGATAAATTGTGTGGCTATTCACCAGGTTGAAAGGTCAGGAAATCACTACTACCATCTCTCACATGATTTTATATATTTTTTATTTTACAGTGAAAGAATATGCCATCTTTGACTGGGGAAAATTGATTTCTATCGAAATCTCGTCCCAATTATCACAGTATAAAAGGGACACAAAATTATTTATGTATTCCTATTTGGTATTTGCTATAGTGTATTGTTGACGATTTCCAAACTTGACCATAAGTAAGAGGGTGAACTTTGACATAGATCCATTTACCTTCTGGTATCAGTCATTGTGGAGACATAAGACCCCTCTATATTTTTATGAAGTTTACAATGATTTTGTCTCACTCTTCAAAAGGATGTTGTTGGGTGAAAATACTTCAAGGATATCTGACCAAGCTAACACATTCTTAGAGAAAAAGGGAATGATAGAACAAATGGAACACCCAGAAAATATAACTCAACAAACTTCTTTGTTGGAAGTTGTTGCAAATGAGACCTTTAGTGAAGAGGAATCCTTCACTTTTCAAAGTGTTATTTTTGATAAGGAGTCTAAAATATTGATTGTATAAAGAGGTGATCAGAAAAATAAAAAGGGAAAATATCACTGAGAGGTCAACCTAATGGAAATGCAACCATCCCAAATCTCTAAAATCCACAGGGAAACTGGGGATTCTCTTGACAATTATATTGATGGTTTGGAAGCTGAAAATGCTAAGTTAAAAGAAAGGATCAGAGAATTGGAAAATTCCTTAATGCCTCTTCCAATCCTGGCAAGTCCTTTGTCAATTCTTAAACCAACTACACCCGCCATTAGGTTGAAAGGATGTTCAATTATACTCACAACAGTTTGAAGTTATGTAGAGAAAAATATTAAAAAGAGAATGTCACTAATAACAAAAGCATGGGAGTTATCAAAAAATATTGTTTCTTTTGGCTCAATGGAACATGCTTTTCATGAGTATCTACAAGTTGATTTAAAGAACATAGAAGGTTTCTACACTGATGCTATCTTTCCATTGGAATTAAAGTCTCAAACATGATAGAATTGAAAAGAAGAGAAGAGGATCTGCCTTCTCCAAGTCGAATAAAACAACTAAATGCTTGTTGGAAGGAAAATATTAAGAATTAGAGTAACATTTTCCAAGGATGCAATGAAGACATACTAAAAAGAGAAGAATTTTTCAAAAGACTCACAGAGATAGATCTGGAAGGAATCACTAATGAGGTACAAGACCCTAAGTTAATTCTCAATTCAATGTTTCTAACAAAGAAACAATTTGACAAACAAGTTGAAATATTTAAGGGGTTATCAGCTGGAATTTTTTATGGCATACTCGAATATAATGAAGAATAAATAAACAATTGGCTAGTTGATTATTTCATGAAAAATCAAGATATTGAGGAGGAAATACATGGTATTTATCATGACTTAAGAGACTTGGAAGGTGAATTATTCAACATTAAAATCAGGCATGAAATAAATGTCACACCAATGAAAAACTACATTGAAGATTGGTTTAAAAGGGCAATTGACAAATTAACCAAAGAAGGGAAAGAAGCAGTTAAGATGGTTCCTATAATTGTTGATGAAGATAATAAAAGGAAAATAGAAAGCAAGTGAACGAGGAGAGAGACCATCATGTTAAGTTCATGCCGATCATATCTTTCTTTCTTTATCATTTTTTCATCCAATTACTCCGCTTCTTTGACTAGAAAGGTTTAACTGAAATCTGATAACTTTTCCCTGTCTTCTTTCCAGGTCTTGCTACTTTGTCATCGCCCACCATCTTCTTTCCACAACTTACTTCTTGTTTATATTTTCTTTATGGTCCGTGGGAGCCCCAATCCCAGTCCTAAGGACAAATGCACTTAAATTTCAAGGCTTTGTAACATACGCTATATTTTTCAAAAATCCCAAGAAAACTACTTCGGGATTAGTTTTGACTATATTTTATAACTCTAAGTTTTGAGTATAAAATATTTGAGATTGATCTATAATTATATTTATTTTAGCTCCCCATGTGTTTACTATATTAAAGTTCTCTTATGCATGTAGACCATGTTCTTTTATTTTATGTGATCATAAATATTTAGTTTAACTATGATGGATGTGAGGAAATTTTGTCTATCTTTTTCAAGTATATGAAGTGTGAGGTTCCTGGTCATCTATCAGGATCTCTCTTTAAAAACATTTTTTTTTTCTTTCTTTTTACTTTTCTGCAATCTTTATATTTCTTTGAATATCACGATGGACTTCCTCAAGGTCCTATATTATTTTTAAAAATCTAGAATTCCAAGAAAATCTTGAAACAAAGAGGAGTACCACCTTTATAAAAACGCAGGGGGATTTGTATCCCCGTGAGGTTTCCGTTTTGATTATGATGTATTCAAGCATCAACAAGTTCCTAGGCTACATTGTTGATGTGCACAATGTGCATGTTATCCAGCCAAGATCCAAGTCATCCGTGACTGGTTAGCCTCAACCATGCTCATTGAGCTTTAGATCTTCTTAGGCCTTGCAAATTTCTATCACAGTTTCATGTTGGGATTCTCCCATATTGCATGGGCCATTAGTAAAATAACCAAAGGTGGTGGTAAGGAAAAATTTGTGTGAGGATTGTCCCAACATAAAGTGTTCGATGATCTGAAGAAAAGATTGTGTTCAACACCAATGCTCTCATTACCTGACCTGCAACAACCCTTTCAGGTCAAGACAGATGCTTCAGATTATGCTTTGGGTGTAGTCCTCACTCAGTACGACCAATCCGTGGCCTGTTATAGTGAGACACCATCATATGTTGTCCTCACTCAGTAAGCTCACCACCAATGGAGGCATTATATTCTCTGGAAGGAGACAGTCATCCACATTGATCATAAGACACTGCAGTTCATGCAAACACAAGGAAAATTGCAGAATGAACACCATCATAAGTGGTCCACATATTTGCAACAGATTGACCTCAAAATCAACTATAAAACATGAAGTACCAATCGAGTCACTGATTTCCTCAATTGACCTCCATTCATGGCACTCATCATAGTGCTATACTCTTGCGACCAGAAGACCTCCTGGTGGTCCCACCTCTATGAGATAGATCCCGACTTCACCAACACCTACCAGATGTTGGGTGCCAACACAATTGCCAATAATTTCCATATTCAAGATGGGATAATGTGCCATATGGGCCATCTCTATGTTCCATCAAGCAAGTGAGTGAAGATTATTTGAGAAGCTGACTACAGTCAGGTGGCAGGAAATTTCAGTGTGGAAACGATAGTGGAAGTGCTACATTGACATTTCTACTAGCCGAAACTTCAACATGATGTTAGAAAGTATATATGCTCCTGCACTGCCTGTGCTATTGCCAAACCAACCATCAAGAAACAAGGCCTGTACACTCCTCTACCTACTCCTGACAGGCCTTGGGAATTCATCTCAATGGACTACATGTTCGGCCTCCCTTCCACCAAACGGGGAAATGATTGTGTTTTTGTGATTGTTGATCTCTTTTACAAGATGGTGATTTTGGTCACCTGTAAGAAGAGCATCATGATGGAGGACACTACCAATATTTTATTTGAATGAGTGTGGGTACACTTTGGGATCCCACAAACCATTATCTCATATTGGGATAGTTGGTTCCTCGACACATTCTGGTCAAGCCTTTGTTCACTGCTGGACACCAATCTCACCAAGTCCACTGCCTTCCACCCCTAGACAGATGGCCAAACCGAGGTCGTCAACCTGATGATCGTGGGCATCCTACACATGTACAATTCCAAGAACCCTCGCACCTAGGATGAGAGTCTTCCCTATGTTCAGGACAACTAAAACAAAGCCATACATAGCTTAGATGATCACAACCCCTTTCAAGTGGGGTTGGGATTTCAACCATTGGGTCCCATGGATATAGCACTACCCCTTGCGGACACCCAGGAAGACTCGTCGCATGCTCCAACTGCAGATGAAAAATCCACCTAGTTAATTAATTAGATCCAATACATATAACAATAGGTTCAGTATATTTTATAGAAGTTCAATGCCAAGTACAAGCAATGCCATGATCAACATCGGGTGCCACACCAATTTTGAGTGGGAGACAAAGTTTGGTTTCACTTGCAGAAAGAACGACTTACAGGGCCTCATAGAAAGCTTCATCCACTACGTTATGGGCCTTCCACCATTACCAAGGCTGTGGGTGACAATGCATTTTGTCTCAACCTACCCCCATTCCTTGGCTTGCACCGAGTGTTCAATGTGGACCTCCTTCAGCCTTATTTTCCACTATTATTGGACACCTCGGAGATAGAAGATCAATTGAAACCAATACATGGAACAAGAATCCAATGATTATATCATGGAAACACAGGTCAAGGCAACTCTCTAGCAGAGGATCTAGCTTTATCAGGTTTCCAAAGCAGGACAACTCCTCCACCAAGGCAAGTGGCTCACTCGGGGCCGAATTCAACATAAATTTCCCCATCTGATGGGGGAAATCAACGCAATGGAGACAATTTCTTCCTAATGAGGGAGGATTTATCCAGGTGGATATCAGTGTCCACCCACCTTTTCCAACTGGCTCAAAATAGTTTTCGGGCAATTTTTGCAATTTACTATTTTTAACAGTTTTCAACTTCTGAGGCTAGTTTGAGGGCCTAAATGATGTTTTTCATGATTGAGTACCTAAAATATGCCAAAGGCTCTTATTGAGCACCTTAAATTAATCTCCTTTACAATACCTTTCCAATGAGCTATCGTGCGCCCTAAACAAAGATTGTATGCAAAAGTTACGACCCCGGGAAGTTAATGTACTAACTTACCCCAACGGGGCCCATATGAATTTTGGCGCTTCGTCTCCTAGGGTTAGGTTTTTGGATGTCTATGGTTTTAGCATTCATATTTAATGTAAAAATTCCTTCATAGCCTCACTTTACTCATCTTTTTTCGAATGAGTGTAGCCGTCACATCTCTTCTCAGAGATAAGTTACCACCATTCTAGCAAGCTTGTTTTTAGTTTGCATTTTACAGTTTTCAACATATTTCTTATTTAATAGAAGTCAAATTTTATTGTATATCAATTATTTTCCACTGTGTCTCTATGTTAAAATTATAAATCTATGGTTTCATTTCATTCTGCTCATAAATCTAGATTAGTGGTATCAGAGCGATCTGCTCCTTGTCGTTTTTTTATTGCATGTCCCCAACACAGTCAGGTTATAAAGAGTTGGGTCTCGAGCTTGATTCTCTTGAGGAAAAGTACTCTCACACACCCAAGAAACTACTCATTGTGGTAGAAAATAAAGATGATGTGACAGGAGATCCTTTCAAAAATTTTCTCGAGGAATCCCTTGAGCGAGAGAGGAATGATATGACGTACATCTTCACACAAATCCTTCGAAAACTGCCGACAAGTGACACATCCACCTCAAGAGGAAGTGCCACTCCCTTCAAAGTATAGATCAATTTTGATATTCCTATATTTTAAGTTCAAATAGATGCAGATGCCGTAGATAAATGGTTAAACCTTGTAGAAGGGTATTTTTCTGTCCACACCTTTTCTAATAGAGAAAATATTATATTTTCTCTCCTCAAGGTTGTCCCCCATGTCAAAGATTGGTGGGAGAATTTCTATGAGAAAAATGAAGAAAAAGGATCCACACTATTTTCAGTTGCACCCAATTAGGATTCCTTCAGGGATGCTATTAAGGAACAATACTACCCTGTTGGAATTTATGATGACTTGTAAACAAGATGGACCACACTGTGGCAGGAAAGAGACCAAACAGTTCCAGATTTCACCAATGTTTTCCATACCTTGCGCACCAAGCTGGGTATCAAATATTTTGAGTGACATATGGTGCTAACGTACCATTGCGGTCTTCATATACACATCTAGACAAAAAGGGTATTTTTGGACATCTCATCCTTGGGCATGGCCTATCGATATGTTGTCAAAATCAAGCAGAAGCCTAAACAAAAGATGTGGTAGTTTGGATCTGGGAACCCATCATAGAAAAAGAAGGGTAGAAGAATCCCTAACCCACAGAACAAAGGACATTGAAAATATGGGCAACCTCATGAGAACCGGTCCAAGCCGAAAGGAAAGAAGGACAATGGGAAGATGAAGAAATATATTGGGAAGTGGTGCGACTTCCATAAGAGCCCTTGGTATAACATTGTTGATTGCCGTTGTTATCACTGAAATTTCATCCGCAAATGGTTACAGGAATACAACATCTTCAAACAACTATTAGTTCACCCATGGACCAAAAATTACCAAAAATGCATTTCCAAAAGGTCCAAAACTATACAACTAGTTATAAAATTAGCATGTGCTAAGGATATACAGGAAGCGCACACACGTGCGCCAGTCAAAAATGCCAGAAAAGCATGCATGCGCCCGAGGAACGACCGTGGATGCTAAAAGCCGCCCTAAAAACAATACATTTATGATGTTGGTCGGCTTCCCACCCACCTATGGTTCTCTTCCAAGTCGATTTGACATCCAAATCTCGGCTGAATTTGACTGGGTGGCTAGTCAAAGACCTAAGGGTGCCCTAAATTGCCCCTTGTTCACACTAAAGCTGGTTGAATAATACCTCAAAGCTATGCTATAAAAAGAGGCCATGGGTGCACTACATTTTCAAGGGATTCATTTGTATTGTTATGCTACCTATATTCTCTTGGAGGATTCTCTTTCCTTGTCAAGAGTATATAAACAATATTTCATTGGAGCTATTCACATCACCTTTTGAGTGAATTAGCTTGGGATTCTTTCACCATTCCTTTCAAGTTTTTAAGTTGTAAGAAGATCTCAATCTTGTGGGTTAAAGAGCCCTCCCTTGGAGGAAGAGGGGACCCAAAGTATCCCTTTCTCTTTGGTTTTTTCTTTCCACTAATACACTCCTTTCCATTGGTGGCATGAGTCTTGTTTGTTCTTTGTTCTAATGTCCTTATGCACTCTAGTTTAAATTCTGTTATTGTTCTTAGCTTAGTCTTTTCTTTATATTACATGCTTGCTATTTCTAACTCTTATATTCACTGTTGTCTTGCCTAGCTAACCCAATTGGGCTTTTTAGCACCTCTGTTTTTCTCATTTAGGTGACAAAAGAGGCACAATAGATTGACGACTCCACTGGGGAAAGGTATCAATCTCCTACCCCATTTGGGTTATTTTAGCTCTTCTTTTTGTTTCTTTAACTTGCAGGGACCATAACCGGCAAAAAGTCAAATTCAAAGCTGAACATAGAGAATTTCATCTGAAATTTTCTTCACGGCTATGTAACAGATAGTGCGTGCATGTTTTGATCCACAGGAACATATTTAGCGCACGTGTGCCAAAACCATTGTATTATTCAATGCCTTCTGTGCACTAGCGCCCATAAGTCTCTTTTAGTTCCCGCATTGGCACACACAACACCTCTATCTACTCTGGGACCTGCACACCTGTGCAGAAAAATACACATTGTAAGATTTTTATGATCTATGGAAGGCCCATAGCCTTCTTAAAATTGATTCCATGCATATTGTAATCTACACCACACTTACATTCCCTCTCCATATAAAGAGATTAGTCAAAACATAGGCACTTAGGGGGTTAAAATCATAAATTTTTCCTCTTTTTGTTTTCATTTTGCCACATGGATGGCTTTCTTTGATTAAAGTTTAAGTCGGAATCATTCTACATCACATATAAAAATTGCATTGGGACCAGAAATTGGATATCAATAGTTGAGTATGCTCTTCTCTCGTGCTCCAAAGAGATCTTGAGAATCAGAAAGAGATTGAGAGACAATTTCATCTCCCTTGAAAAGAAAAAATCTTTAGGAGAGGACAATAGCCCCTTCGGGACTCCTCTTAGTTTATTTTTCAAACACATCTTAAGATTGTAAGGGTCCATACATTCCCACATACTACAAAGATAAGATAGTGTTGAAATTTACTTTCTTAGATTAAAACCACTAGGGAAGTTTAAATGTTTTGTAATGGGCCCATACATGCCCACATGTGCACAATCTAGGATAGTTTCAAAGCTTTCTTAGAATAAATCACAATAGGGAGTTAAAGGAATAGTAAAGACCCACATGTCCACATGCTAGTTTCCTAGGGACTTTAAAATTCTGCAAGGTTGTACAAATGACACATAGTAACTTAGGTAATCAAAACTTGTAAGGACCAAGCGATGTCCACATGCAGCAAGGTGACACCTAAATTATTAAAAAAATGGCACACTTTCACTTGCTCACACACAAAGTTCACCAATCACTCACATAGTCTTATCTAGAAATCCTGGAGGTTGAAGTAAGTTTCCTCCATTGGGATTCTGAAACACCCCACCCTTTTCTTGATGAGACTATCCACTCCCACTTAATTTCAACAAGGTTGGTTCACACCCTCAATCTCTCAAACAACCACACCTAAAATATTTCTAAAAACTCACTAAGTTTTCCTCCACAGGAGGTACCAAAGAATTTTTTTTAGTCTAGGTAGGATCTCGAGGATAGGCATCCAAATAACTCCCTGTTATCTGGTTCTCACACTATCAAAATAGTAGAAGTTGACAAATAGGGAACTTTTAAATCCTCCAAGTCAAGTGTTCCTACACCATAAGGCAGGGAGATACCCGTGAAGGGTTGAAGGCCGAGGTCCGATTGTTCTATGCATCCCCCATTGAGGCACCCACCTCTTGGATGGGATCCAGTCCGTGACCCATTTCTGAGGTCAAAAATTTAGTTGCCGCACTTTGAATGAGGTACCTAGTGACCAAATTTTAGGACATCTACCCAGGTGGCAATTGTGGGCTGCAATAGCACCTTGATCAGATTTTGTGTGGCTATTGGGAAATATCGCTAGTTCTTTCGAGATATGCACCCTCTACCCCTCATTATAACTGATTACTTCATCCTTCACTAGTTCCTCTTTCAGTGGCTTTAGACCCCACTATTGAGTGCTATTGGAAGGTCCAGTGCTATTTTGAGAGGAAGGACATTACGTCTTTTAGGACATGAGAATTTTTTTTCTTTGTTCTCCCACGCGGACAAAAACCACCTATCCACATGTATGTTTCTTTATCAATTGCTTTATGTATGATGCCCCTGTAATTACATCTGATTGAGAAATATATCGTGAAGGTTTAAAATATTACAACAAAGGCTCTTTATTATTTATTTTTCTCATCACCATTTGCACACATCCACTTAGCTAGTCAGACATCATAGGGGACCCACAAAATCCCTATCGTCCTAGATGCTTGCTAAATCTCCCTCCTCTTCTAGGGGGAGTTCCTAGCCTTGCCCACTCATCGACTTTACCGTCTCACACCCCTATGAGCACCGCTGTCTTGTGATCAACTTTTCTTGGTTCCACTTTACTCGGGTCCACTTCCCAAGGTCAACCATCCACTCGCTCTCCTTTACATGAAAGCGAGAGGCAAACTTCTTCTCAAGGGGGAAGTACAAACCCAGCTAGTCCCCCTCAAGGGTTAGGTACACAAAATACTCACACCATGGCTGGAACTAATCCTCCACCACCACTCCAGATGCCATACTTGGCCTCTCTCAACATACCGGATCTCACCAAACTCACAAATGATCCTATATTTCATGACCCCAGATGGCCTGCAATGCCTACCAAACTACCTTCAGACATCCCCAAATTTGAAGGAAAGGTAGGAGGTGACCTCGCCAACCATGTTATGGCCTTTCACCTATGGTGCTCCTCAAATAGCATCATGGATGATTCCATCCGACTATGATTATTTCAATGCACACTCACTGAACCATCAGCCAAGTGGTATGTAGACGAACAATCAGGATCCCATGCGACTTTCGAGTCTTTGGAAAATGAATTTTTGACCTTCTTTCAATTAGCAATTCGCCATGACAATGGTCTTGAACTAATCTCTGATTTTAAACAAACCTCAACCACACATATTGCTGACCACATTCACGAGTGGCATTGATGACGTAGTTTATGAAAAGCAGAAACCACCAAACAAAAATGCCTCGATTGGTTTCTCATATCACTTGTCTCTCTCCTCGGTAAAGATGTGGCTTCCACCTTCCCCCAATCTGAAGAAGAAGCCATCAACAAGGCTCAACAATATGACCTCATCTATTCACAGTTAGGATACTTATACACAGTACTACCTAACCTCCCAAGACCCATACCATTCGGCCAGGAAAAACCTGGGATGTCTCACTCAGCAGACAGACTGATTGGTAACACCACACACCACAACCCATAACCTCAACAACCACCCATGTATGGCATACCCCAATATCTGTCAGAATATGGAGCAATACCTTATTATCCTCCTCCCCCTTATCAACAACCATACCCTGTTGCCCTGTCTCCACCCATAAGTGGACCCCCGTCGACACCCACAATATGCCCACCTATCCAACCAAGTTCTGACACCCCCTCTACCATAGCTTATACCCTAAGCACTAGTGAAAGCGCCACACCTTCCTATGTACCTTACAAATCATCACCACAACATAATCTGTACTTTCCATTTCCTGGCCCCCCATAGCCTATGGTTGCACCACAAGGACACCCACATGTTGGGTTTAATTTTGTTCAACCCTCTCCCATTCAACAATATCAAAATTTTGAAC
The DNA here is from genome assembly GCA_010110895.2 of Picea sitchensis. Classification (NCBI taxonomy): domain Eukaryota; kingdom Viridiplantae; phylum Streptophyta; class Pinopsida; order Pinales; family Pinaceae; genus Picea; species Picea sitchensis. The sequence continues at coordinate 69,074 of SNQJ01S0008532.1, forward strand.
AACTAAATACAGCCAACCCAACCCATCAGTCGAATAATGCAAAAAAGAAAGGCAAAAATGGGAAAAATAATAGCCCAGGGCAAGGAGGGAATCATCCCCAACAAAACCAACCTGCTGGGGCAACCAGAATCCAGGGAACCAGAACCCTCATGGGGGAAATAATAACAAATTCCAATGGAAAAATAACAACAACCTTCGAACCAACTTCCCTTGTGCCCTTTGCGGTGAGTTTGGTCACTATACTCATCATTGCCCCCAATTCACTGACTTTAAATGGATGAAATAATCTATGAATGGACCACGTCCTCCAGCACCGCCTGCCCCTCAGCAGGCCCCATAAAAATATGTGTAGCAACCACCCCTAGCCGTACTACAAAATCCCATTCCACACCAAGGGGTGATGAACACCCAACAAGACATGCATCCTACCCCACCAAAGTTGGGACAATATCCCAATCTAGGCAATCCTGTAGATCGTACTATCCTCCTCACTAGTGAGAAAGAAATCCTTCTACAAACATGTAGTCGTCAATACAACGCACCCCCTCAGTCTGTTCCCACTACCTCAGAAGTAATTCGAGTCTCAACTGGACCCCCTTTGATGATTCCTCTCCCTAACAAGGAAACACCCCTTCGTATTCCTCGCATCCCATTGCACAAGAATGTCCACAACCCTCAGGCTTGGGCGACTCATAATTACAGTTTGGTCGATGACTTGGCACAATTGTCAGCTGCCATGTCAGTCTTAGAAGTCCTTCAAACTTTTCCCACTCAACGAAATTCATTACTTTCTTCCCTGGGGGAAATTGACCCTGCTGATACCCGACTCATCACATTTGATCTCGATAGCAGAGAACCTCACCTCCCCACTCTTATCGCTTTTCAAGCCCCCTTTAAAATTCAGAACATTACAGTTCATCGGTGCATCATTGATGAAGGTGCATCCACATGCATCATGTCCATGTCCATATGGCAGAAACTTGGTTCCCCTAAACTCATACCATCTGCCATTACCTTAAGATATTATGATAGATAACCATCTTCTCCTGAAGGGCTCTTCCAAAATGTTCCTGTAGAACTCGGGGAAAAAACCATTCTCATTGATATTGAGGTTATCGATGCCCCACTCAATTACAATATCTTGTTTGGTCGTAGCTACATGTATGCTATGAAGGTAGTTGCTTCTTCTATATTTCGAACCATGATGTTCGCCCATAATGGGAAGATCATTACCATCGATCAGGTTTCACATTGTGAGCCTAAACCTTCTGCCAACATCAATAATATCCTCCCTTTCATCCACACTAATCCCGATACATACCCATTCATCGAGATGGCCCCCAGAATTTTCAAAGACCCATCCTTGCTTGGGACATACCATGGCACACCACTGCTCATTCATCCTTCCAATCAAGTATGTGTTGTCTCATCCAATGAAATAGAAATTCAAGATACCCTCCCTCCCAATGACGCCTCTCTTATATCTAACATCCCACTAGTCGCATAACTTCTTCCTCAGGAATTACCTAAAACCATCCACCTTCACCTATTCCTGATTCCACCTTACCCCAAGGCCACATCCCAGTTTGGGAGACACTCCCCCAAGCTCTTACTCAAATCCCCTTCTTTTACCCTCCACTAGGTGTACAAGCTTTCCAAGTAGCTGCAACACTTACCCTTCCCAATATGGTGCTGGAAATCCTAGTATGGTATCTACATCCACCAGCCATGGTCCCTCAACCATCCCTCCCTCCTCCAATTGAAGGAATTCTGATGCAGATTCCAGTACCTACTCCCACCACACCACCAACACACCCACTCACTAACACCACTACTATAGCTGGGGGAAGATGAAAAAAGAAAGAGCCCACCGCTCCCCTACCCCCATGTGCCCAACCTCCTTGCACACTGTATGAGAAAGATGAACACCCAACCAACAAATGCCCATCTCTACCAGAGTTACACAACCTAATTCAACTTAATCGAGCACCATAATCGCTCGTCGCTTCATCAAGTACTACTACTACTGCCCCTAACATAAGTAGAAAAGGATTGCAATCCAAATTCACTTGTGCCATTTGTTCAAAATATGGCCTTTATACACACCATTGTCCAACGCTATGTCAATACTGATAGATGTTAACAACAGTACGCCAGATCTTTCAACAAGAACCCAATCCATCTGCATCTTCCTCAACAAATTTCATTGACATCCATTATGTCACGACTTCAGTCAAAGAACGTATGAGGTGCCCTTGTTCACTCTGTGAATCATTAGATCATTTCACATACCAATGTCCTATGATTATTGAATATAACCAACGCCAAATGGCCCTCATTCAAAATCCTACACCTCCCCCCCTGCAGAATTAGTGATTAACCCTACTCCATCACCAGAGGTTCTTCATATTATTTCTCCTGAACCTGAAGCACTCCCTACTCCTACATGGCTCTTGGATGATTTAAATGAGGATTTACCCCCAAATCCCCCCAATTCTCCAGTTCATTTTCCTATGAAAATTTTACGTTCGACTATCATTTTTAACCGACAATATCTTGATATTTGGTTTATGTCAAGAGAACCATCGCAATCCCCTTTCATCAATGCATCTACTTCTTTACCACTAGGGGAAAATGACACAGTGACAGTCCTCTTGATCCCCTATATTCACAATAGTTTCACAATGAAGATATCCTCGAGGAGTTAACTACCCCTGATTTCCCATGGGATGCGCTCCACTATAGAGCACTCTTTCTTTCACAGGAAGCCTTCACACCTCCTAGCCAACACCCCATATACGCAGTCAAAACCAAAGATTTTCTCCCATCGGGGAATATATATTGGTTCTATAACCCTATCCCTACCCCCGACGCTTTCGAAGAAGGAAATATGGCCAATATTCCCCCAACCATCAAAATCGATATTTCCATCAAATCGGGAATTATAGAGGAAATCACCATTGGCGTTGCATGCTCTCCTGAATAAATCACTGCCTACAAAGCCCTCTTCTAAAAATACCGAAACATTTTTTCCTAGTCATACACAAAGATGCTTGGGCTTGATCCCTCTATTGTCGAACATCGCATAGACACCTGGCCTGATATCACACTGGTCCACCAAAAACAACAACCGCTACACCCATCCAAAGTAGCAGCTATCAAAGCCGATATTGACAAATTACGTGCTGCTGGGTTCATCTAGCCCATCGCCTATACGTCATGGGTCTCCAACCTTTTCCTCGTTAACAAAAAATAGGGCACCATCCGTGTCTGTATGGAATTTTGTGATCTCAATCTCGCCTATCCAAAAGACAACTTTCCAATGCCCTTCATCGACCAAATTATCAATGATTGGGTGGTTCACGAGGCTTTTTCCTTCATGGACAGTTTCTCTGGCTATAACCAAATCTAAATCCATCTAGTCGATCAATAAAAAACCGCATTTACTACCCCTTGGGGCACTTTTGCATATCGTGTCATGCCTTTTGGCCTCAAGAATGTAGACACTAATTTCCAATGCGTCATGACATACATCTTTCATGATCTGGCTCATATCATCCTAGAATACTTGGAGGACCTCACAACTCGATCCAAGCAACGCACTCAGCATCTCAATGATTTATGAATCATCTTCCAAAGATGTCATCAATACAACATCTGCTTGAACGCCCTCAAGTGCGTGTTTTACATCACTATTGGGCACCTCCTTGGGTTCATTGTTTCCCAACGTGGCATTACCTTAGACCCCCTCAAAGTCCAAGCCATCACAAAAATTCCACCCCCTCGAAATTTACTCCAACTACAGAGCCTACAAGGCAAAGCTAACTTTTTACGACACTTTGTCCCAGATTACGCTACTCATGCACATGGCTTCCTTCGCTTACTTCGTCACGACATCCCATTCCAATGGGATGAACATGCCCAAACCACTTTCGATGATCTTAAGGAAGCCCCTTCCAACACCCCATTGATTAGTCCACCTGACTATAACTGCGACTATATCCTCTACATATCGGCCTCAACATTTTCAGTAGAAGGAGTGCTCGTCCAAATAGGGGATGACGACTGTGAGCATGTGATTTACTACATTAGTAAAAACCTTTTAGGGACACCCTTGAAATACAATCATGAATAAAATATAGCCCTTGAATTTTTCCTCGCATTCCAAAAGCTACACCATTACTTTCTGCTTCGAACTACCAAAGTCATAGAAGATTCCAACCCCATGCAATAATTTCTTAGTCATTGAAAAATTAACGGTAAATTTTCTCAATGGATCGTCATCCTTTAGGAGTATGATCTCGAATTTTCAACACCCAAGAGGAAGAAATATCTCTTCCTCACCGAACTCATCACGACATTTCCCTCTAATACTACCAGTTCCCCTGTCAATACCGACTTCCCCGATGAACATCTCTTTTACATCCCTCGAATGACCCTTGGTATGAAGATATTCTCATCTACCTTTGAACACAAAAATTTGGAAACCACCTCTCCAGAGATGATATTCGATGTATTTGTCACCAAGCCCCACGCTATATACTCATCGGTGATGTATTATATTGGTGAGGAGTCGACACTGTACTTCATCGATGCTTGACTATCAACGAGGCCGATTGAGTCTTGAACGACTGCCACAGCGGTGCTTGCGGGGGCCACCTCTCAGGGATGTCCACCGCTCAGAAATTCATTCGCGCTGGTTACTTCTGGCCTACATTATTTCATGATTGTATCCACTCTATGAAACGATGTGACAAATGTTATCTTTACGCCAACAAAGCATGAGCACCACCTACTCTTCTACACCCAGTCATCATTGTCGGCCCCTTTTGAAAATGGGGCATAGACTTCATGACATGCAACCCTCCATCCAGCAATGGACACAAATACATCATCATTGTAGTCGATTACTTCACCAAGTGGGTTGAATCCATGCCTACCTTCAACAACACCATCGACACTGCAACGTGTTTTTTCTTTAATCACGTCATTTCCAACTTTGGATTACTGCTACAGCTAGTCTCTGATCATGGGAAACATTTCGAGAATGATATTTTCGTCGAAATCTCATCCAGGTTAGGCTTCTCCCACGAGTTTGACTCCCCATACTACCCTTAGTCAAATGGGCAGGTCGAATAAGTTAATAAAGTCCTCAAAACCATGTTGCAACGCATGGTTAACACACATAAGACAAACTGGCATCATGTGTTATTTTCCGTGCTATGGGCTTATTGCACGACAGTTAGAACTGCCACTAGTTTCACACCTTTTCATCTAGTCCATGGGGTTGAGGCCACTCTTCCCATCGAGTGTGAAATTTCCACCTTACGCACCGCTATTGAGCTATTACCTGACACTGCTCCAATGGAGCAACGTTTGCTAAACTTAGATTCCCTGGATGAAGATCGTTCATCTTCATTACAAAACAATGAGGCAGACAAAAAATGGTCAAAGCCCACCATTGATCACCATGTCAACCTTCACTCATTAAAGGAAGGTGACCTCATCCTCGCTTACGATATCGCTCACAATACCCTCAACCATGGAAAATTCAAGTCACTATGGCATGGACCTTATATCATCCAACATTGCCTTACTAAAGGCATGTACATTCTAGCCTCTCCTGAAGGCCACCCTCTCAAAGAACCCATCAATGGGTTGTACTTAAAGAAATTTTACGCCTGAGCGTAGCCATTCTACACTAAGCTTTTTCTTTTTGTACATTTTTGTAGATTTTTTAATCTTGTTTATTCCCTACCTCATGTCTAATCTATCATTTGTGTTATTGACAGATGCCTCTTCCATCGGCCTACCACATCGATTACGCTGACGGAGCTAGCCGTTGGACACAGAATCTCACCTCGGCTACTTGGGCCCTTTATTCACCCTTGCATGAACTACTCTACTCCAGCGGCATATGTTTGGGTTCAACAACCAATAACTAAGTAGAGTACACAGCCATCATTGGCCTCCTAGCAGAGGCCAATCATCGCCATATTTGTCACCTTAGTGTTTTATTAGATTCCCAACTGGTTGTCCTCCAGCTCAATAATGTGTACCGTGTTCGCGATCCTTGCCTCTTCCGCAAATACCTACAAGTTAGACTTTTATCTTGACATTTTGATTCCATCACATTCACACATATTCCAAGACAATTTAATCAAATAGCAGATAATATGGCTAACCTAGTGTTATATTGGCATTTATCGCATCAAAGTACCAATATGCATACATAAATCATCAACCGTCTATCACAACATTTATATTAGACATCATCAATAGAAACATAAAACAAATATGAACATAAAAAAGATCCTCAAATGTATATCCATATATATATATATATATATATCAGTCAAGTGTGCCATTGAAATGTTCACAAAAAAATATAATAAAATATTCGTAGGTCGGTGAACCACCTCGGCCCTATAGATACAAAACTGGTGCCACCACACCAAGTAGGTGCACAGGCCTATATAAGTACCAAAAAATATACAAATACGTATAGAGACACTCATGGTGCCTCTAGAGCATCACCACCTGGTCCTCTCTCAGGAGGTGGTATCCCACCAGCCATTAGCCCCTCTGGAGCTAGAGGCAACCACTCAATCATTGCAACGCCTGCTACTACTGCTCTTCGGAACATGGTCCACCATGCCAATGGAACACCCACGCACTGCTCCAGGACTCCCTCTTCTTGGATCCATGACCACATGCACTCAGGCACTCCCTGTAGTACCGCCTCCAAGCAGTGGCGAACATCCTCAAACTCTCCCCCGGCCTCGGCTAGAGGAGCATGCAATGGCCCTGCACCGGGGTCATCAAAATGACATCGACTGGATTCTCTCTCATCACCAACAGGCATTTCCCCAGCATCATCACGTCGTCTCTCTCCTGCTCGTGGCTCTCCCCATGGCAGTCTCACTGGCCCCTGACGAGCTGGTGCCCTCACTAACTCAACCTTGCGCCTGTGAGGTCCCACATATGCACATACAGCAAAGAAATGATAGCATCAAAATACATCTATACCTAATACACATGCTATACTATCTAAAGATCAAACCATCAAAATACACATCATACCTTTGTGGTCGAACACCTCTCCTGGAGGTAATACCATCTTCGGATCATCCCAGAAGTCCACCCCACAGTATGGATATTGCAATATGATCTGTGGCATCTGCTGCCACACCTATGCAACCTTGACCATGAAATAATGGCCACCCTCCCCACCACCATGATGAATCAAGATCCTATACCACTGCTTCAGTTATGGCTCTCGCACACCAGTTGCACCCAACAACACTCTAGGGCACAACATCGACACCCTCTCCAGGAACCATGCCACCAAGATGGACCAAAAAGAAAACTCCCTTGAGTTCGTAGTATGACACCTATCCATCTTCCCTACCATCTTGGCATGGAGCATCAAGCCCCAGAAAAAATTCTCACCTGCCAGTGCCCTCTCCATAATCCTCAGCTGACCTCCACTAATCTGTTGAGTCTCAAAAGACTCATACACTCTCACAACCATCGCTGCCATGCAACGATGGACAAGGGAATCCATCACCCCAATACTCACCATAGATCTTGACATGAAGTCATCCCTTGTACAATACCTCTAGCCTAAGGTAGCCAACTGCCCATCCCCAAGTACTACGGGCTCCGATGGTAAGAGGGTTCCCTGAAAAGGGAGCCCAGTCAAAAAGTAAACATCCTCCACCATAGTGAAGGCCAGCTGCTCACCCCGCACCATAAAGTAATGCAGATCTGGACTCCACATCCTAATCAGGAACTGTAGAAAATACTCCTGTGCCCACACCAACGGGCACTCAAATAACTTCAACAACCCACAAGTTGCCAAAGTGTCACAAACCGTCGACTCCTCATTGGTCATGACCTCCCTAAGATGTGACCAATCTCTCTCTCTCTAGTGAATTGGCATCGTCCAAGTGATCACCTTCATCCACATAATCCAGTTATCAATCAACCATCTCAACCATAAACACATCAACATCTCCAAAAAAGATAAGTTTTACACCCTTCAACTTTGCCTCAAAGGCGCAGCTGTTTAACCCCATAGGCATGCACACATGCGTGCTTGTTCATCCCATAGGCATGCCCTCATGCGCACTTGTTCATCCCACAGGTGCACCCACATGCACACCTGTTGGCCATACAAAGGTGCATTCATGCACCCCTATCACATATACAAGCATGCATCATAGCACGCCTATTCACTACACAGTTGCGCATGCATGCACAACTGTTAAGCTTACGGGCGTGCATGCCATGCGCGCCTATTTCCCCCATTAGGGTGCCCCCACACTCGGATATCCACATTATAGGCATGCACCCATGTGTGTAGATTTATCGATCACCCGTGCAATATGGTTCCCACACCCACAAAACCCCCTGTATGACCCTCCGTACAGGCTCTGCCCAAAAACATAAACCCTAATTCTATGCAGGACGATACGACAACTAACCTAAAGCTCGTTGTTCCCGAATCAGCTGCCTTGTTCTCCCAGAATCTCCAAATCTCCTCTAAATATCTCTCATCCAATTAGTACTCTAACAATAGGGACAAATGAGGTGGCATTGTGGGCCCTACAATTATATATAGTCCTTTTTCCCAAACTTCTAGACTCCATTCTGGGAGCTTCGAATGTCTGTTTTTCGATCTGTCTTCAGCCATGAGATCAACATCTCGTCAACTACACCATTCCATTCCTTGGGTCACTTTCCATCCTTAGCCCTCAAATGACATTTTTATTCTATTACACTCAGGTACGCATGCTTACATTATTGGATAACTTCTCTATGATCTATCTCTTCAGATATCGTTCACATCGGGTATTCATTTTTCATGTGTGCAGGTACTTGTTCATCATATCTCAATAGTCTCCCTTCAGGTATATTATCGACATTGGCATGTAGTCATTCCCTTTGAATATCACCATGCATTTCCTAGTTACACCCTCTGATCTTTGCCTCTAGTATCCCTACATTTGGCTTTGCAGTACTGTTACCCCCACTGCATTTCAGTATTGTCACCCGGTAGCACTCTCACCCACATGAGTTGTCTTATTCATAATTCCCTTAGGCACTTTGACACTCATGTTGTTTTCACCCTTTAGGAATGGGAGTCTCGATAGTCTTACATCATGTTGAGAATCAGCCACATACTCCTCTTCATTTTTCTAACCTTCCCAATGGACTCCCAGGTTACTTCATCATGGTTCTATTTTAACTGACCCCCTGCAGTATCATTAACCATCCATTTCATCCACCGCCAGTTTTCCCATCTGCACATTATCCCCCATACATTTCCCTAAATATAGAAACTCACCTATGGGGCCCTAACCCCCCACTTGTTTTCCAAGTAACTTGTGTTATCATCAAGCCAAGCCATATTACACTGGGGCACCCATTTCTATATCTACATAGTTATCCCAACATATTCTTTTTTATTCTTTTGGTAATTGTAAAAACCCTTTTCTTTTGCATTTTCATAGCTTTCTGTTATCGCCTTTAGTGGCCTTCCTTTTTCCAGCAAAGAAACCCTTGCCACCCTTGGTTGGGGCATTTCTCACTTCCCGACATCAATGAAATTATCTATAAACCCCGAGCATCCTACTGCCCATACACCTTCTGATCTCTATGTTTATCCATTTTGTCACGCCTTTGGCACAATTTACCTTCATCTAGTTGTCTCCCTGACACTAGATTTAGTTTCACAGTTTCTGCCACTTTACATCTCTCCCCAACCAATGGAATTCTTGAGTCTCACTACTCCTAGACTTCGTCTATGTTACTCATCAATTCCTGATCTTGTCCAAGTGGATTTCATGAAGCCCTCTACTTCTCGAAGTCGTGTCTCCCTTTCTGTTGACATCAACATAGTTTCTAGCAGGGCGACAGTATCTTGACTCTCATTACCTTTACAATGAGGAGTCTTGGATGGCACAGAGAGAAACATCATTTCTCTCTAATGTCATTGACCCCCACCACATTCGACTTCAACACTTTCTCATGTTGCGGTGGGTCTTACTTTACGACTAGTGCAGTTGTTTTTATATTTTTCGGAGACCTCTGAACATTGTTAGGCCATCAATGCCTGCGAATCATTGACACTTACTCTAAATGTCATCGCTCCTTTTCAGAGTTTATTCACCATCGGAATTGTCCTCTAATATTATCCAAATTCCCCTAAGGGCGCTGTAGTCATCTACACCAACATACAACTTCAGTTACTATATTACATTTTTTGGGTTACATAACATGAGCATGGGGCATGTTTGCCTCGTCTGTACATAGGTTATTTTTTACACCTTGCGAAAGGTTGGGTTCTACAGGGTCCCCTCTCCCTCCAACAGGTCTCTCTTGACACTCTTATTATTTCTCTTTCTTACAATGGTACTCTCAGTAGAAGAAACATTGATGAATTTTGGCTATATGTATGATCCTAACCTCATCCATCAAGGGGCATCTGTTATCACTGAAATTTCATCCGCAAATGGTTACAGGAGTCTAGCATCTTCAAACAACTATTATTTCACCCATGGACCAAAAATTACCAAAAATGCATTTCCAAAAGGTCCAAAACTATACAACCAATTATAAAATCAACACGCGCTAAGGATATACAGGAAGCATGCGCACATGCGCTAGTCAAAAAATGCCCGAAAAGTGCTCATGCACTCGAGGCACGACTGTGGATGCTAAAAGCCATGCACACCTCACAACGATGCATTTATGATGTTCGTCAGCTTCCCATCCACCTCTGGTTCAGCTTCCAAGTCGATTTGACATCCAAATCTCGGTTGAATCTGGCTGGGTGGCTGGTCAAAGACCTAAGGGTGCCCTAAATAGCCCGTTGTTCACACTAAAGCTAGTTGAATAATACCTCAAAGCTATGCTATAAAAAGAGGCCATGGGTGCACTACATTTTCAAGGAATTCATTTGTATTGTTATGCTTCCTATATTCTCTTGGAGGATCCTCTTTCCTTGTCAAGAGTATACAAGTAGTATTTCATTGGAGCTATTCACATCACCTTTTGAGTGAATTAGCTTGGGATTCTTTCACCATTCCTTTCAAGTTTTTAAGTTGTAATAAGAGATCAATATTGGGGGTTAAAGAGCCCTCCCTTGGAGGAAGAGGGGACCCAAATTCTCCCTTTCTCTTTGGTGTTTTCGTTCCACTAATACACTCCTTTCCATTGGTGGCATGATTCTTTTTTGTTCTTTGTTCTAATGTCCTTACGCACTCTAGTTTAAATTCTGTTATTGTTCTTAGCTTAGTCTTTTATTTATATTACATTCTTGTTATTTCTAACTCTTATATTCATTGTTGTCTTGTGTAGCTAACCCAATGGGCTTGTAAGGGCCTCTATTTTGCTCATTTAGGTGACAAAATAGGTGCAACAGTTTCTCAAAGTAGACATTAGTGGTTGAAGTAAAATCCTTAGAATCAGATGTGGGTTCTGAATTTGAGTTAGAACCAAAGAAGGGGAGAAAGATCATTGAGGTGGAACCCAATGCCACTATTGCTACCACCAATATCCAATCCAGTGAACCTAATGAGCCAGAGGAAGGAAAGCACCACTTTCATTTACAAATGTGGGTGAAAGGTACTCAATTTCACTCCATAGTTGATAGCGGTATCTAGAAGAAACTCATCTCAGCATAGTTCATCAAGTGGCTAGCCCTATCGACAATTTCTCACCCACAATCCTACATCATCAGATGGCTCAATCAAGGAAGCTATCTTCGCGTCATCCAAGAGTGTCGCATGTTGTACGACATCAAGCCATTCAAATATGAGATATTGTGTGATGTTTCTCCCCTTGAAGTTTGTGATGTCATTTTGGGCCAACATTATTTATGGAAATGTCATGATGTATATGAGTGTAGGTATCACAGTGTTATTATTACTTTGAACAGGAAATTGTACAAGATACTCGAGGTAGTCCCACCTAGTGTTGTTTCCTTGATCTCTTCCAACAAATGAAGGAAGGTCATTTCTCAGATCAGGAAGTTTGTCTTCTTTTTTATTCACTCTCAAAGTGAGCAAAATGTTGCAGCCACATCCATGGCCTCCGCGGTTGACCTCTCCATGCAACAGAAGAAAGTGGATAAGGTCATGGAAGAATACAAAGACATCTTCTCATCACCTACTGGAGTACCTCTACATTGTCAGGTCAAGCATCCCATTGATATGACCCCTGATGCATCGCTACCAAATGGGTTAGTCTATCATTGCTCTCTGCTAGAAAATGAGGAGATGAAGCATCAGATCCAATAATTTCTCCAAAAGGGGCACATATGACCCAACTCATCATCTTGTGGAAGCCCAATTGTGTTGGTGCAGAAGAAAGACAGGACATGGTGACTCTGCATTGATTACTTGTTCCTAAAAGAATTCACATTCAGGAACTGGTACCTGATTCCCCAAATCAACGATCTCCTTGATCGGGTCAAGGGGGACAAATACTTCAGTAAGATTGATCTGAATTCTGGCTACCATCAGGTCCTAATAGAACAGACAGATGTATGGAAAACTGCCTTCAAGTCAAAAGAAGGTCTTTTTGAATGGTTGGTCATGCCCTTTGGTTTGGAGAATGCCCCAACAACTTTCATGAGGTTGATGGATGATATCTTGTGGCCTTTCACTAATTCTTTTGTGGTGGTGTATCTAGATGACATTATCATATACAACAAGACTTGGGTAGAACACTTGCAACATATTCAATAGGTTTTGCACACTCTACGACAACACAAGCTATATCCCAACTTGGAAAAATGCTCCTTCGGCATGGACAAGGTATAGTACCTAGGATACATTGTTGATGTGCATGATGTGCATGTTGATCCAGCCAAGATCAAATTCATTTGTGACTGGCCAGTCCCAACCACGCTCACTAAGCTTCTGAGCTTCTTAGGCCTTGCAAATTTCTATCATAGGTTCATGTTCAGATTCTCCCATATTGCATGGGTCCTCAATCAAATAACCAGAGGTGGTGTTAAGGAAAAAATTGTGTGGGGCCTATCCCAATAGAAATAATTCAATGATCTAAATCAACGCTTGTGTTCAACACTAGTTCTCTCATTACCTGACCTGCAACAACCCTTTTAGATCAAGATAGATGCTTGAGACTATGCTGTGGGTGCATTCCTCACTCAGTACGGCCACCCTGTGGCCTATCATAGTGAGACACTATCATATGTCTTCTGTAAGTACCCTACTTATGACAAAAAAATGTACTCCATTGTGAAAGCTCGCCACCAGTGGAGGCATTAAATTATCGAGAAGGAGACAGTCATTCACACTGCTCATAAGCCACTGCAGTTCATGCAGATATAAGGTAAATTGTAGAATGACCTCTATCAGAAGTGGTCCACATATTTTTAGCAGTTCCAACTCAACATCAAGTATAAAACATGAAGTACCAACCGAGTCGCTGATTTCCTCAGCCGACCTCTAGTTGTGGCACTCACCACAATGCTAGAATCTTGCGACCATGAGACCTTTGGGTGGAACCACCTCTATGAGAAATATCCCAACTTCGCCAACACCTACCAGATGTTGGGAACCAACACAACTGTCAATAATTTCCATATTCAAGATAGGATGTTGTGCCATCTAGGCCATCTATGCATTCCATTAAGTGAGCGAGTGAAGATGATTTGGGAATACCACTACAGTCGGGTGGTAGGACACTTCAACATGGAAAAGATAGTGGCAGTGTTGCAGTGACATTTCTACTGGTCAAAACTTTGACACGATGTCAACAAGTATATCCGGTCTTGCACTACCTATGTTATTTCCAAACCGGACATTAAGAAACAAGACCTGTACACTCCTCTACCTACTCTTGGCAGGACCTGGAAATCCATCTCAATGGACTACATGTCGGGCCTCCCTTTCACCAGGTGGGGAAATGATTGTGTTTTTGTGGTTGTTGATCGCTTTTCCATGATGGCAATTTTGGTCGCCTACATGAGGAGCATCACGGTGGAGGAAACTGCCAAGATTTTATTTGAATAAGTGTGGGTACACTTTGGGATCCCACAAACCATTATCTCATATTGGGACAACTAGTTCCTCGACACATTTTGGTCAAGCCTCTGGTCACTACTAGACACCAAGTTCACCAAGTACATTACCTTCCACCCCCAAATGGATGGCCAAACCGAGTTCATCAACTGGATGAACATGCACATCCTGTGCATGTACAATTCCAAGCATCCTCACACCTAGGATGAGAGTCTTCCATATGTTCAACACAACTTCAACAGAGCCATACATAGCTCAACCGACCACAACCCCTTTCAGGTGGGGTTGGGATTTCAACCATTGGGTCCCATGGATGTTGCACTATCCCTTGAGGCCACCCAGAAAGAATCGTCACATGCTACAACTGCAGCTGAAAAAACCACCTAGTTCATTGATTAGACCCAAGTGATCTACCGACAGGTTCAACATATTTTACAGAAGTCTAATGCCAAGTACAAGCAATGCCATGATCAACACTGGGCACCACACCAGTTTTGGGTGGGAGAAAAAGTTTGGTTTCACTTGGAGAAAGAGCACCTTACAGGGCATCATTAGAAGCTTCATCCACTCCATTATGGGCCTTACACCATTACCAAGGCCATGGGTGATAATGATTTTGAGCTCAACCTGGCGCCCTTCCTTAGCTTGCACCCAATGTTCAATGTCAACCTCCTTCAACCTTATTTTCCACCATTATTGGACACCTTGGAGATAGAAGAACAATTGAAACCAACAGATATCAACTCTAACTGCGTGTAACATAAATACACTGATCATATCATGTACACATAGGTCAAGGGAACTCACCAACAAAGGATCCAACTTTATTAGGTTGTCAAAGCAGGGAAGCTCCTGCAACAAAGCAAGTGTCTCACCCGGGGCCAAATTCAACAGAAATTTCCTCAACTGATAGGGGAAATATATGAAATGGAGACCATTGATTCCTAAGGAGGGGGGAATTGATCTAGGTGGATATCGGTAGCAACACACCTTTTCCAACTGGCTCAATACAGTTTTCGGGCAATTTTGGCAATTTATTATTTTTAGCAGTTTTTAACTTATGAGGCTAGTTTGAGGGCCTAAATGACAATTTTCATGATCGTGAACCTAAATGATAGACAAAGTCCCTGATTGAGCCCCATAAATGAATATCCCCATCAATGCCTTTCGAACGATATATCGTGCGCCCTAAACATAGATCGTATGCAAAAGTTACGACCCCAAGAAGTTAATGTACTAACTTACCCCAACGAGGCCCACATGAATTTTGGCGCTTCATCTCCTAGGGTTAGGTTTTTATATGTCTAGGGTTTTGGCATTCATATTTATTGTAAAAATTCATCCAGAGCCTCATTTTACTCAACTTCTTGCGAATGAGCGTAGCCATCACATCTCTTCTCAGAGATAAGCTGCCACCATTCTAGCAGCTTGTTTTCAATCTACATTTTACTATTTTCAACATATTTCTTATTTAATATAAGTCAATTTTTACTGTATATTTGTTATTTTTCACTGTGTCTCTGTGTTAAAATTATAAATATGTGGTTTTATTTCCTTCCCATCATAAATACAAATCAAATCTATCCTAGCTAGGAGCACACTAAGGTAACCAGTGAGTTGAAAAATGAGACCGAATCCTGCAAAAACTTCTACACAGATAGCTGGAATGGAAGATAAGAATAAAAAACAAGTGTATTCAAATACATATAACCACATTAGTCCAAATTATAGCAATACACACATTAACAACTTATATATGTCAATACATAAAAAATATTCGAAGGAACACCTAAAAATTACAAAACAAGATAGATTGCATAATAATTAATCCATAAACAAACAAACATCCTTATAGTCCATATGAACAACATTCATCTTCACTTGAAATAATTCCCAACTTATATTGGTTCACACAAAAGAGTTCCTTCTGCAAAATCTAGCCTCGAGGGATTCTCAATATTCATTAACAAGGCATATGTCCTTGAAATTATTCTTGATTCTATACATTGTTTGAAAAGCAAAAAAATCCTTTCCAAATGGGCTTCTGTTTTCTCTTATAGAATTCTTAGTAATTGCTAGATAACTCTTCACCTTCTTCAATTGGTATAACATTCCCCCAACCCCATGTATGATGGTTTGGTATGCAACCTCTTGGAGCACCAACTTGCCAGGAACGAACTGAGGGAGAAAATGGGAAGGTTTCATTGTGCCATACACCCTTATATATGTGTCGTGCTCCATGAGGTACTGGTCCCCAATTATCCTTATGACTTTTATAGCTTTATTGGTCATGAAAGGAGGAGTGGTGCAAGATATGAATTCATACAAAGGGGCCAAAAAGTTCTTTCATATTTTCTAGTATTATGTGTAGTAATTATCGGATCAGATGGCTACCAACTCCACCCTATCCTAGGGTATTTATGGGCTATGCAAATGATATCCAAGAGGTATGAAGACATGTGAAATGTTGGAAACATTCCCGTCTGGGCTCCTTTTACTGTGGAGATAGCCACCATGATTTTTTCAGATAGGATGTCATCCAAATTGAATGATATCCCTTCATCCACACAGTAGTATATCATGGGCATATATGAGAGGGGGAATTGTGATGCATCTGGTTCCCCATATAGTCTACACAACATGGATACTAGGTGTTGATAGGGTCTTCTCAGGTAACTTGTGGGGTATCCTCCATTTGAATTGTATTTGAATTGTCTATCAACCCTGTACCATTTGGGAAATAGGTCCTCGGGCATGCATTCAAACTCACTAAGGAGCTCATTATCCAGATTGTTATTTCCCTTGTCTATGTGATAAAACTTGTCCAAATATTCAGGTATGAATGAAGCTATGGGGTCCTTTCTAGCATTGAAAATGTATCTGTCGTTTACATTGATATTCTTCAAAATCCATGTGATGGTGTCTGCACATGGGAACACCACAGGGTGTGCTACTACTCTGAAAATTATTGATTTCCTGATTTTTTGAACACTTTGAGTTCATCTAGTTCTTCAGTTTCAGCAGATAATTTCAACTTCTTGAACATATGGTATACATATCCCCACTTCAGTGTCTCTCTGTCCTTTTCCAAAAGTCCTGATGTATCATCATACATGGATCTGGCTATTTTTGACATGCCTTCCTCTTGTTGGCCACTACCAGAGGCCTCAGTCCCAAGCGCCTTATTGGCTATATTCTTTCGAGGGGACATATTTGGACCTGCAAGGAAAGGTGAATTTAGTGTGGAGATTAAAATCACATAAAATATGAAATTGAATGCAGTTTTAAAATTTTGAACTACCAGAAGACTCATTGGGGTTGTCAATGGGTAGGAAGTCATCATCAGAGGATGATAAAGTGGTGGCAGGAATGTTTGAGTGCCTTGGTGAAATTTTGTGGAAGAAAGGATGAAAAATTTGCTCATAAGGAAAAATCATAGGTTTATAGATTAGCTCCTCTGATGCAAGTTGGAGGAGTTGATAACAACTCCTTTGATGTGAATTAGAGGAGTTAACTCCAATTGTTCTGATGACACATTGGAGGAGTTGTGTTCAAAGCTTCCAAAATATAGAGAATAGGTGGAGTTACTTAGAACTCCTCCGATCATATTGGAGGAGTTAACAAGAACTCCTATGATATGATCAAAAGAGTTATTATTAAGTGGTCCTCTTAAGTAATGAAAGGTCAAGGACGTTGTCTAGAAATCCTCCGATCATATCAAAGGAGTTAACATGAACTCCTATGATATGATTGAAGGAGTTTCTATGAAGTGATTCGATGGTACTTGGGGGGAAACAAAGCCATTGGTTCGACATGTTTGTTGGACAGGTGATCTCATCAAGGGTTTCTTTTATTACTCGAGGAAGATGGGCGATCTCAAATAAGGGTAATGCCATGCTTTCTAGATTATTTGATGATGATTTTAAGACAACTTAGGGTTAGTCATGAGGCTGGTCAGACAAAACTAACACTATCTAGGTTAATAATGGATGTGAAAACCCTAACATTATGGAGGCAAGGTGGGTAGTTTAACAATAGAAGTATGACGTTGGTTATAGAGGTGATAGGAGGTAGAGGTGAAAACAATAGGGAAGTGCGACAATCTAGGGTAGAGTTGCGAAGAAACAAAAATAAAATAGAAAACCTAACCCTAGAAAAGAGGACAAATTATCATAGCTTACATAGAAACCTAAAGCCACGTGGAGGACCCAGATAGGTTGTGAATGTGAATGTTAAGGGATCTAAGCATTCTCATTTCAAAGAGATCTTGCTTCAACTATACACCTTATAAAAATAATGGGAAGTCAGGGATGCTAGGTAAATATAAAGAATTCGACGACTTGACATTTAATGCAATAGTTGATATTTATGATCAGAGGACTTTGGCTTAAGTCCTCTGATGCATATCAAAATACTTTGTGGGAAGTCCTTCAGTGTACATCAGTGGTCTTAACCCCAAGTCATATGATTTCATAGATGAACATGGAGGAAAATCCTCCTATGGGAATAAGAGGAGTTGGGATAAAATCCTCTGATTCCATTAGAGGAATTGATAGCAACTTGTGCGACAAGAGAGATTCATCTAAGAGAGTTAGAGGAAACTTTGTCGATTTCTCCCAGACTTGCTCAAAAATGATTTTTTCAGGTACTTCCTTTTGCTAGTGTTTTATTAAGGTAAGTAGTTCTTCCTAAAAAGGCTTGATGTAAAGAGAGAGACCAATGGAAGGCTCTTTCAAAACATATAAAAGAAGGGGCTCCATTTTCTCGAAAGGGAAATTGCAATGGAATGAAGGAAAATGGAGGGTTCTAGTGCCTGGCACAAAACGACTCTAAAGGAATTTATATTTTGAAGATTAGTTTTCTTAGAAGATTCTCTAGTTACATATAAAGTAGAAACATTAAATATTTTCTTTTTAAAATTCTTCCTTCGTTCCAAAAAGAGCAAAAAACAATTCAGTTTGGAAATTAAATCTATTTTTGAAAGATTATATGTAGAATTGCTTATTTTTTAGAACATGTTGAGATTTTGATGATCTATGGAAGGGTTTAGGCTTGAAATCCTTCGTGAGATTGAGTTTGATGGTTGAATTGGAACTTGTGTCCAGTGCAAGGGAAATACAAAGATGAAAAGTATTTCCATTCAAGGAAAAGTTATCACATGATTTTGATGGAGTTTCTTTCATGGATAGCCAAACAATGTTTCAAAAGTACTTGAATGGTGAAGAAAAAGAGGATAGAGATTTTGTTTAGTGATATACTTTCTCTATAACATTCCCATTTTTAATCATTGGTTTAGTGATATATAAGGTAAATACAATAT
>SNQJ01S0008532.1:95779-112213 GCA_010110895.2 Picea sitchensis
ATTATTATTTTGTATCCTTCTAAGAATGTCCCAAGTGTTCTATTTTTTTGCACTCCCTATAAGATTGTTGATGCATTGTGAAAGAATTTCTCATAAGAATGATTCTAAACATTTATTTTATTGCAAGTCATCAAATATTCCACATTGTAATTTTCTTTTGTTGTTGTGGAATCTAAATGTTGTTTTCCATTTAAACAAAATCAAAATTTCTAGAGTAACTTCAACTTAGTTTATGCATAGATGATGGCCCTTTTGGCCCTATATTTTGAGCTCAAGATTTGATACAAAATGTATGACCTCTCCATATATTCTCAACCATGAGAAGGGTGCTATGCAATAACATTTATTTAAATATATTTTCTTGATCCAAGGTGCAACATAGTTCTTTATTAGTTATAAGAGATATGTTTTAATATAATTTAACTGCTCTTTAAATAGAATAACATATAACATAAGCATAACTCTTTTAAACCTACCAAATGATAAAATTTAAATATTCCTTTCCAAGACGAGTTAAAGTAATAGATTATTAGCATCATGCCTCTTCTTCAAGATTTGAATGTTCAAGCATAATGGAAACTGCCTCCTCGATTTGAATATGATAAATTGTAATGTTTTAGAATATTGATATGACATTATATTCTTTTGATATGATAAATGGAAAAAAAATCTTACCATTCTGAGGGATCCAAATTTTCATCCCATTTATCCTAAAAAGGATCACACTAAAGGAATTAGTGATTTGGACCATTGAAAGAAACAATGGATTGATTGACTGACACTCAAATGTGACCTGTTGTTGTGGGTAGTCTTTCGAATGGGCATAAGTCTAGTTTGTTTGTCTATCTTTCCATATTCAATGCAATGTTGAATAGAGTTAATACTTTTGCATGGTGTGTGTACATGCATATATAATATTCCTTGTTTCTCTCCACTACAATTATTGTTATTATTTTTGTTGTAGTAGTTCTTTATTTGGTATATTTGTAAGTGCTAGTGAGAGTGTTGGACACATTACACACCCACCTATTATGGTTCCACCCATAGATGAGAATATTCTCCCTTGATATTATTCCTCACTAAAATAGGGCACCACCTCCTCTTCATTCTTGACTCAGTTACACTTTAGTTAGACTACTGGAGTAGAGTCATGCATGGAAACCTTAGATTTATCACCAACAGTTGCATGTTCACCTTAGTATCCTCACCAGGAGGAAACATTTCACATACATGAGGCTAGGAGAGTGCTACATATGTGCATGCATGAGTTTCTGTCCACTCCACTTGCATGATTAACCAGTTAACTAATGACTACATGGCCAATTAACTAGGACTAGGTGGCATTTCACTCTAGTGTTGTCAATGGGTGTTCAAATCTCTCGAGATCACTACTATGGAACATTAGTTCAATAATGTAGAGTATATCATGTATATTATTCCATTGTTACATATAGTTAATACAATTCTTTATTCTTTCTCTCATTATCTTCTATCTCTATGTGTGTTTCTTTTGCAAGATTTGTGTGAATTACTACTAGCCAAATTCTTTGTGCAGGTTCCATCCAAAACTTCACATGGTATCAGAGCCCATAGGTTGCTAGGAAGAAGGTGCACAAACACTCATTTGTAGGTACATAATATTGAAGCAGTCAGAGAGAATGGAATCTCCATCGTTAGTTCTTCTTACACCATACAATTATTTCGAGTGGAAGCTAAAAATTCTACTTCAGCTAAGAGGTAGAGTCTTATACTGAATAACCATGGAAATACAAATTGAACCTGCATTGAAAATCAAGAAATCCAAATACTTCAACCGCATGGATGGGGATTTCGGTTTCATTTGCATGTCCATCTCCCCTAAGTTATTGTTTCATATTGAATATTGCAACAATCCAAATGTGGCTTGGGTTACTCTGGAAGGTCTCTTTGGAAAATAGGACAAGATGCATGACCACATTCTTGAAAATGAATTAAACTCCTTAGATCCAAGCAATTTTGAGAATATCCATGACTTATTCACGAAGTTCAAATCCTTAATCCTTCAACTAAAAGGATGTGGGATCAATAAATCAATGCAACACAAACAATTGATTCTTTCCATTTTGTCAAAATTGGGTGCAGAGTATGCAGTCTTTGTCTCCACATTCCATACAATGAGAATCACTTTAGGAGCAACTTGGATAATGCCAACATTGAACATTTTCATTGAGTCCCTAATGCATGAGAAAGATAATCTCATAAAAATGGGAGAAATCAAGAGCTCTAAAGCGCATGCACTTGTTTCGCATGAGATCAGAAAATCCAACCTGAAGTCCAAATATAAAGGAAAGGGAAAGAATAATCTTGAGCAAAGGAAGGAAGGAAATTTCAAACCCTTTAATGAATCCTTCGGCTCCAAAACTGAAAAGGGAAAGCAAGGGAATTCAAAATGTGGTTAGTACTGCAATTGCATATACCATCCTAAATCATCATGCATGAAGAAGATAATATACCTCATGGCACAAACACTCTAGTAGAACAACCTCATGGACTGCATTCCCAAGAATGCCAAAAAGAAGTTAGGAGACAAAACGCTACAAAATAGAGGTAATTATGATGCTTTGATTGCTATTCATTCTTTTTTATATGCATAGATCTTGGATTTAGGAGCATCCCATCACATGGAAACCACAAAATATGTCTTATCATATTTAATTGCATGCATGGGTCCTCCTATTTTCATGGGTGATGATTCTCCAATGGATGTCACTAGACAAGGGAGAGTAGATCTCCAACATGGAAGTTTCGAAAATTTCTTGCATGTTTTGAAACTCTCAGTGAATATAATCATTGTCTATCATATAGTGCATACATGCATGGGAAAAAGGGTTGAATTCACACCAAATTCCATGACCATATATGACATGCATGAAAACTCTAGGATTGTTGTTGGTGAGGTAAATCACCAGTCTCGATCATATACATTTTCTAAGTTTATTGATAAATCTAATTCTGCATTGCTACTGATTCATGCCAATGATGATAATAGACTTTGGAATGAGATATTTGGTGATTTAAATTTCAACTACATGCAACAAATCAAAAAAAAGGGAATGATCAAAGGCTTTCCCAACATACACTTTTCTGAAGGAGTTTATTAAGGATGCATTCTTGGAAAACATCCTTAAGAGAAGTTTGAGAAAGGGAGGCTTGGAGGGCCTCATGTCCCTTAGATCTTGTCCATATTGACCTCATGGGTCCTTTTAATAATCCTTCCATCAACAAGGAAAGGTATGCACTGAAATTCATCAATGATTACACAAGGCACACTTGGGTATATTTTCTCAGGAAGAAGTCCGAAGTTTTTGAGCATCTCAAAGATTTCAAAGAGCATGCAAAGACACAGTCCAGGAAGATAATCAAGATCCTCTTAAGAGATAATAGGGGGGACTATGTAAACAAGGATGTACAACATATTTTTGATGAGGCATGAATACAGTTACAACATACAGTTCCATACACTCCACAATAGAACATGGTAGCTAAGAGGAAGAACTGATCTCTCAAATATGGTCAGTTTCATGCTAAATGTAAGGTTCCTTCCCTCCAATATTTGGGCCGAAGCACTTAAATATGATAATCACATATAGATAATATTTCCTCATAGGTTTGTGAAGGAAAAGACACCTTTTGAAGCCTGGAGTGGCATCAAACCGGAAGTCACCCACTTATGAATCTTTGGATCATGTGCATGGGCCCACATACCCTCTAAAAAGAGGAAGGAATTAGATCCTTAGAGAATAGCACACCTCTTAGTGGGATATATTGAAGGTTTGAATATTTAAAGGTTGATAGATTCCTCAATGAACAAGCACATCATTGAGCAGAGTGTCCATTTTTAGGAAAGTCCCATGCATGCATCCTGGGAGCTACATGTAAAGAATTCTACACCTCCTCTTGTATCAGACATTCAAGATGATGCATCCTCCCATTCATATCAAATTTTAGATATGATTTCTGAATCAGATTTAGAAGATATTGAGCATGTATATGATGAGTCACATCATATTCCCAAGTGGGCATAACCCACCCTATAGGCAGTAGGTGACCTTGTGGGCAATCCTATGGATCTGAGGATGATGAGATCCCAGTTTGAGGAGGCACCTCATGCACTTACAACTACATAATTAGTGATTCCCATGCATTGCTACATGGTTGTAGCTTTAGATCCTTAGACATATGTATAGGCTACAGAGAATCCCTTTTGGAAAGCAACTATGACCGAGGAGTATAACTCCCTCATCGAGAACCATAATTGGGACTTGGTTCCACTTCCATTAAATCAGAAGCTTGTCATATGTAAATGGGTCTACAGGACCAAGAAGGAAACAAATGGATATGTGAGAAGGTATAAGGAAAGATTGGTCATCAAAGTGTTTCAACAGATCCATGAGATTGATTATGATGAAACTTTTTTTCCATTAGCAAAGATGGGCTCCATCTGGTTGGCCCTTTGCATTGCAATATCTAGGGGGTCGAACGTTCACCAAATGGATGTGAAGAATTCATTTCTTCATGGGGATATCTCATAAGAGATCTACATGCAACAACCTTATGGGTACATACAAAAATCATCTCTAGTATGTCGACTGAAAAAGTCACTCTATGGCCTCAAACAAGCTCCTAGAGCATGATATGCTAAAATGGACTCTTTTTTACTCTCTCACTCTTTCATTAGATGTAAATCAGATACCAATGTTTATATGTTGAGTAATTATGATTCTCTATTGGTCTTATTGTTATATGTAGATGACCTCTTGATCATAGGTATCTTGGTCTCAACAATTGTTGTGGTCAAATACATTTTGCATGATAGGTTCTCAATGACTGGTATGGGTCCTCTCCACTTTTTCCTTGGTCTTGAGATCAACCAAGATGCTTCAAGCATCATTTTTTCTCAGACTAAGTATGCGAGGGATCTCTTGGTTATATTCCACATTACCTAATGCAAGGTTACTACCATGCCCTTCTTATCTAGGGTAAAGCTTGAGGATGGTGAGGATACACCATTGGTGGACAATACCAAGTATCATAAAACTTGTGGGGAGCCTCCTATATCTCACTCACTCCCAACTAGATCTCTCATATGTAGTAGGAGTAGTTTCTAACTACATGTAGGAGTCACATGAGCTTCACTGGAAAGTTTCCAAGCACATCCTCCGATATGTTCAGGGCACCGCTAGTCATGGGATTCACTATGCAGTAGGTTGTACATTGTATCTCATGGGATATACATATTTTGATTGGGATGGAAATAATATAGATCACAAATATACCTCTGGGTATGTTCTCAGTTTGGGATCTGGTCTCATATATTGGTTGAGTAAAAAGCAATCAACAATTTATTTATCATCAACATAGGCTTAGTACAGAGGAGATGTCAAAATTACCATTTAGGCACTTTGGCTAAAGAACTTCCTCACTGAGCTTGGTATCTAGTTCCACTGTCCAAATGTCATCTGGTGTGACAATCAGAGCACACTAAAATTCTGTAATGACCCAATGCAACAACAATGAACACAAAAATTTGATATTCATATGCATTACATCATATATTTGGTGCATGATGGGATCATCTACTTGCCGTACTATCCTTCCTCTGAACAAACTGTCGACATCTTCACCAATAATTTCACTGAGTAGAAGTTTCTCTTTCTACATGACCATATTGGAGTGAAGGACACAACTTCCTAGAAGCTATCTTTCTTTTTTTATCATTGTACTTTGAGNTTTTTTTTTCAGTGTTCATTGATTATATGCATTGTAAAATGGGTGCCTAACATGGATTCTTGCTGAGACCCATTCTTCATTTACTCCCTAGTAGTGTTTAGGGGGGGTGTTCTAAACATTACACACCCACCTAGTAGGGTGATACCCATAAATGAGAATATTACCCCCTGATAATATTCCCCACTAAAATAGGGAACCAAATCCTCTTTAGTCTTGGCTCAATTACACTTCAGTTAGACTAGTGGAGTAGAGTCATGCATGACAACCTCAGTTTTCTCACCAACATTTGCATGTTCACCTTGTATCCTCACCAGGAGGGTTCATATCACATGCATGAGGCTAGGAGAGTGCTACACATATGAATGTATGAGTTTCTCTCCACTCCACTTGCATGATTATCCAGCTAACTAATGATTGCATGACCAATTAACTAGGACTAGGTGGCAGTTCACTCTAGTGTCTCTCAGTGGGTGTTCATGTATCGGCTATGACACATTAGTTCATCCATGTAGAGTATATCATGTGTATTATTCCATTCTCACATAGAATTAATACAATTCTTTATTCTTTCTCTCATTCTCTTCTCTCTCTCTCTATTTCTTTTGCAAGCTTTGTGTGAATTACTACTAGCTAGATTTGCTATATAGGTTTCACCCAAAACTTCACAGAGAGGAGTCATATTATAATTTGTGTGAAAAAAGGGTCATATACATGCCATTTGGCAGTGTCCTTTAGCTATCAATGCTTTTGTGTATAGATTTATGCTCTACGAATATGATATAAATAAGGAAATATCAACTGAAATGTCACAATGGAAAAGTTTACAGGTGGCATACTTTTGGTATTTTAATGCATACATAAATAATATGCTATGCTAGATATATAGGAGTGAGAAGAGAAACTTCATACTACATCACAATGGTTAAGGATTGAATCTTGTAGAAACTTAACATGCCTTTTTCATATTGTACAACTTAGATAATTTCTTACTTAATAATGTTGAGAATTTCTTTTAAAGTCGTTTCTAAGAGAATTTCCAATCCAAGTTGCTACTAGTAGAGAGCCATCTAACCCATAGTTTGAGATGCACTTAAAGGTTGTTGAGCACCATGTTCTATATTTGGATATATTGACCATTTGTTCCATCTTCAAGCTTCACCATCTCTAAGTGCACATCATATATTGCTTTATATGGGGTTGTATGAATGTATCATCTATTCAATGTATAATTACTCACATAGATAAACACACAAAGAGTTGATGGATCACCCTCACCTCATTCAACCTGTACAATGCATCTTTATTCTCTTAGTGCAATAAATACAAGGATTCTAATATCATATCAAATGTAGTAAAGAATTATATCATATTTTTGGTTGTTCCATCTTGTTACTAAACTCCATATTTATCTTTTTCTAAGGAGTTTGGTAGATCTTTAAAATGAAAATTTACAAACTTTAATATCCCCATAATCACAAAATAACCCCATATTCCATGTTCCATGTAACAATAACCATTAAAACAATATGCATACTACTCTTAAAATTTGCATCAAATATGTAGTCAATTGCTACATTGAACTTGGACGAGTCTATGGAGTATGGGTTTGGGTTAGGGTGTATCATAGGAGTTAACTGTCATCTATAATCGATATTATTTTTTCCACTAGAAAAAATTCATAAATATTTATTTAGATATAAAAAGTGTACAATTTGTAGATGCTTGATTAAACATTTCCATTAGCATATTGTCCCAACAAAGAACAAAAAAACATATCCTTCTACTTCTCCCTTCTAAGATCTTACAATGTTTATCTTTTATTTGATTCACTTGTTTTTCATTCTTTACATATTAAAAGAATTTCAATACACATATCCTGAGATCATAAAAATATGGGACATATTGTCACCCATTATCCAAGAAAAACACCCTTATACATAAAAGCATTCATTGAAAGGATTAAAAAACTTAAACTTCATAATTTAAATGATTATGAGCATTAAAAGTTTTGCTTTGTATGTCCCATGGATTTCCAAGGCCTAGATGTTGTGCCATATTCCTCTTATAGCCCTACTTTTCCAACCTACAACATGCCTTCCTTTGAAAAAATGACTCACAAAATGGGATCAAAACAAATCCAGAGGATATGAAAATCAAATTTTTTTTCATTGAGTGCACAATTTTCTTTGTAGGTACCATAGATCGCCAATTCCCAACTAATATTCTATCTACTTGTAGCCCTTTTGCAGACCAACAATAGACATTCCTTTGAAAAAATGTCACTTATAATGAGATAAAAAATAATCATGATATTATGACAATGATGAGGCAAACATTCGCTTGTTGAGTGAAATATAATCAAGCTAAGACAAATTGTATTTTCATTGCAAGGTTAAAGTAAAATACATTATCTGCTAGTGTTCAAGATATTGTGCTTAAGGGATTTTTCTATGTTTATGCCCCATTCATTGCAATTGGGTGACCTGACTGGTGAATTCCATCCTTGTACTCCACTTGCATTCCTACATTGTAATCAAACAAAAACCCTTCCTTAGACAATATGTCTACTCCAACGTTGAGTTACCTCTACATGTGGTGAAAAGATATATTTGTGAAGACTGTTTCCATGCTTTTCACTTGATCCTGATTTGGTTGTAATGCCAAATTGTTCACTCTAAAATCACCTATTATATAGTTGGCTACAACAGAGGAGTCTTCAAACTCCTGAATCTCTAGGACCCCCTTGTCTACAACCAGATTCATAAATAGTTTTAATGCCACCAACACAAAGCAATTATTAAAATCTCCCTCTAAATCAAATTTGAAGTGAAAATAATGGGAATCAAATAGGAATACTAGTCCTCCTGGTCCACAAATATCATGGCACCCTTGGCTACCACTGTCAAAATGCCATGAAACTCCTCTCTTCTCAATTGCTGGGTGTTCCAATAATTTTTTATGAACATTCTTTACAGGGGATTTTATGCTCTTCAATATTTATATGATTTATGATGTGCAGTGGAATGGAGGCACCACCTTATTTTGAAATATATTTGTCTTTATAGCTAATCATATACCCCATGAAACTAGAAGAGGGAGAGCTATGAATCCCTTGAGATATTTTGTTTGAAATTCACCCATAGAATGTCCTCACCAAGCTCTTTCATAGATTATGATTCTTTCCATTTCTTCCAAAACCATCCTTTCATGTTGAAAACTAATATGTTTTGTCTACTTGTTTGGAAAGGGTGGTGTCCAAGACCCTCTCTATTTATTATTTTAAAAATTTCCCAATGTAATGACTTATTTTGGAGGGCTAGCCACCCATAAGATACATTATCTAGATTCTTTAACCAGACCAAGGCATCATCCTCCTCATTTATTTTGATGTGGTTCTTTTTTATTTTTCCTACAAATCCATTCCAAGACTTAGCTTCTAACTCAGATATCATTAAATCATCTTAAAATTTTCATCCCTCCTTCCATATTGAATTAGTAAGAATTTCTACAACCTATATCAACATATAAATACCTTGAGTCTATAGTTTGGTTATTACATCCCTTTGTAAATTGAATCCATTTCCACTTCCCACCCAGGGGTCATCACCTTTCTTGACTTTGGCTCCATTACCCGATTTCTACACGAACCAACTTCCAACTAGAGGAAAGGACAATACAAGTGTGTTCCACTCTACTGACACATTATGAATGGATTTGATTTCCTTCCTAACCCATTCCTCAACTATAAGAGGATCTATATATTTATGACCAATAACATGTCTCCACAAACTTTCCTTAGAGATTAACCTCCAAAGCCTCTTGGTAGTGAAAGAGACATATGTGTTTTAACCCCCATCCCCTTGCTTCCTTTGGCTTTGCCAAGGATTTCCATTTGACTAATGGTATTTCTTATTTGTCTCATTTTCCAATCCATAATAATTTAAAGCATTTTGTTTTTATATAATCTAGGATCCCCTTTGGAATATATGCCAAGATGTGCTAATACACAAGTATTTCCTCTAATAGTGAGTTCACTAATGTTAATTTGACCCACAATGGGACTCATCTGTTGCACCATAATTTGGTCCCATTTTCAATATTTTCAATGGGATGCTTCTCATCACACTTCCTATAAGACAAGATACTTAAACCCTGCTTGAAAGTCCTTTGTTTGTGAATGAGAAGACCTGGATAGTAATTCTTACTTTATCCTCTTCCATTTCATTCAACACCATTGACATGTTTTGAAGTTTATTTGTACACTTGAAGTTGTCTATAAAGGTACAAGATATTTTTATCCTAGTTACATGACTTTTGGAGCCATCACAAGAAAAAATCACATCATCTAGAAACAACAGATGAGTAAAAAATAAATTTATGCTTAACTTTAGCCCTCTCAAAGTACTAGTTCTCTTAGCCTTGGATATTGATATGCTTAAACCTTTAACAATAGTAATATATTTTAATTGGGACAATGTGTAGCCTTTCCTTAGTCCTATGGATGGCTGAAGAACTTTGAGGTTTATCCATTAATAGAACTGCAAATGACATAGAAGACAAACATCTTTGTACACAAAAGCCAATATAAATATTAGTCTTAAATAAAGGCAGTTGGATTTGTCAAAAGCCTTAGAAAGATCTATTTTCATGACCATGGTTTGCAACCTCAAAGTTTTACTGGAGTGAATTACTTCTTGGGATACTTCAATAGTTCCATGGATTTGACTTGCATGCATAAAGCCAAATTTCTCCTTAGAGATTGTCTTTGAAAGGATTTTCTTAACCCTATTGACAATAGTCTTTGCTATTATTTTATAAATATGATTGCATAAGAATATAGGTCTGAAATAAATAAAATATGATGGATTATATTACTTTGGGATTAAGGAAAGAAAGGTGGAATTGAAAACCCTCAATATCTTTCCTATTCTCCTAGTTTCCTCAACCACCTTTAGTAGGTCTTCTTCCAACAAGTCAAGGAAAGCTATAAAGAATTCCATTGTCCTGTTGGACAACACATGCATTCCAATAGAGGACGAACACCTTCAGTAACCACTCAACAACCATATTAAATATCAACACATCAATGTTTTTACGTGTTAAATCCCCTATGGGGAAACATCTATAGCCCCAACCAATGTGGCCACTTGGAGCAATTTATCAATGAAAAATAAAATATTACAAAGAAATTTACAAGAGAGTTTCTCACAATTGATCATTGAGAAATGACCCTCCATTCTATTTAAATAAAGGTCATGTACCAATCATGTGTAAGCCATGGATCAATGCAGCCATTAATATCGAGGAGAATATGAACCATCATATCACTCTATGTCGAGAACATATCATGACCGTCGGATTACCTAACTACAAATTAATACTAATGCATACTAAAGAAACACACTTTTTATCTAAAGACACATTAGACCAATTTGATATTAACTAACTCCTAAGTGTCTAAATATCCTAACATGTCCAACCATCAGGGCTCAGACTTTTGTCTTTTTGAAGAGAGGTTAGGACAACCTTTAATTCTTCTTTGGATACTTGATTTTACAAGATTTCATTTTCCTCGTATCCTACAAAACTACGAAATAAGGAAGTGATTTTCATTATTTCAACAATATTAACTTTATCCATTTCTTTATAATGTCCCTAAAAAGGGGATACTCCCATGTATGTTATCTCCTCCCCTAAATGTCTTAGCTTTGTTTTTGTTTTCCTTTTGCATCTTCCAAATTGTGTTTATATTTTTTCTATGGTTAGTGTAGCTATGGAAATATTTTGTATCCTCATCCTCATTAGCTAACCATAAATCCTTACTCTTTAGTCTCCATTGTGCTTCTTTTTCATCATGTAGTTTCCTCTTACATTGCTCCAAAGCTCTTAGCCTATTCCCAGATGGTTCATCAAAGGGGCCTTCAAAGTCATGGGAAAAAATATATGCAATTTGTTCCTCCACCACAACTAAGACCTTATCATTTCTAATTTTCAAGTGAGCCCAAGTGGAAATTGCACTCTTTACTTTTTAGGTTTGTTACAAATTGAATCCTATATGACCCCAATAGAGCCCTATCATACCTAACCCATTCTTTCTTTACCAAATTGTTGAAGTCATCATTCTCTAACCACCTTGGATTGAATTTGAATTATCTCGAAGGTTAACTATTTTCCTTCTCTATTTAGAGCATGATTGGTAGGTGGTCAGAGTCTCCTCCCACCTCTACCCATGACTAGATTCTTTTAGGTTCATTCATAACTACTTGAGAAATAAAAAACCTATCATATATATTCTCTTCCCCCACCCTCCCATTTCTCCAAGTTGAGGACATATTTATAGGCTCCACATCAAATAACCTAAATTCCCCTAGAGTATGAACAAAGAAACCTAGTAAGTGGTCATACCTTCCTGAGGCCCCCATATATTTTTCCTTTTTACGAAGTTAAGGTCACCCCTAAAAATAATTATTTTATATTTTAAGAAATCCTTGCCTAGCATCTCCTCCTAAAATGGGATTCTATCCTCATAAGGAGCATACCCATTGACAATTGAGAAACATTTCATGGCTTCATGGAGAAAAAAATAGTGTTAGTCCCTTGAATGCTTCTAGTTATTTTAATGATTGATGTTTTGATGGAAGTTACTTTAAGATTGATGTTTTGATATTTAACTATTACATTGTCTCTCTCTTGTATGTGATAGCAGATGAAGTTGGAATTTGATGAAGTCAGGATCTATCTCTTCATATAGACAATGTCCTATTATTAAAGGGTAAATAATTAATTTAACAAGACTTCTGCTAAGAAAGAATGGCCTCATTCATGTAGATGAAATTTCTTTGATGTCCAACTCTAATATCTTGGTAAATTTTAATGGTTTGTTCGTTTGTTGCACTTTGGAGCATTTTGTCAAGTTTGGAATTTTTGGTTTATTTTGGTTAAAAATTATGTTAGTCCCTTGAATGGTTCTAGTTCTTATTTGACATTTGAATAATTGGTTTCATCTAATTTCCATTGAGTCAAGGGTTTGGGTTAAAGTTAAAGACCTTCGTTGAGTAAAAAAAAAATTGTTCATCTTATTTTTCTTGTTTATTTGAGAAACATATTGTATTAGGATTAATACATGGCTTTTTTTATTCTTTGGTCACTCAATGTGTTTTCCATAATTATTATTATTTTATTTATATATTTGATGGTTCAAGGAATATTTTTTTTATTTCCATTCACTTTGTGGCATGACTTAAGAATCTTCACCTTTTAGGATCTACTGTGTTTATTTTATATTTTCTTTGAAAAGACTTATTGGTTATTTAGAAAGTGAAATGATCTCTACTTAGCTAAGAAAAGTGAAAAATGGTCTATGCACTAGGTTCCTATGCATTCATCATAGGAGACCTATTATCATGAGACACACATTCCTCTAATGCATTTATACTTTTCAATACAAACTCCCTCCTCAACTATTCATCGCACCACTTCCGTCATATGCATGATGACCATAAGTTTATGTTGGATATTTGACAACACAGACTACCATGTGGTAGCTGTAGAGAGATTTTACGAAATAGATGTTTGTCACAACAAATTGTCACCATTACGAAAATCATACAATGGCAGTATTGTGACACATTGATATTCCACATAGCATTTTCAAAGAAACCATTTTATCGATGGAAATGGTTATTACTGTGATATAGGCATGTTAAAGTACCATAAAAAAGTTGACGCGAAAGCCATACAAATTGTGACCTTATGGTTGGCAGCCTATGTCACCATGGAAACACTCTACAATGCACAGTCTGTCAGTGATCCAATGATATGGCTCAACGAAATCGTCATATGCACGATGCAAGAGAGTTGGAATTCTAGTCGGGAATTGCACGGAAAATCGTCTGACGTCCGATGCCCATATAATAAAGTAAAAAAAATTAAATTGCAATGGATATAGGGAGGAGGTTGAACCAGATGTAGATGAAAATGTTCTCAATATATGATGATATAGACAATTAGGATTATGGTTTCTATTTTTTCATAAAACCCTAATTCAATCTTGTTGGATCCTAAAGAACTAAAAATGCATAGTCACACTTAAAAGATACATGTTTTTCTTTTAAACTGTAATGTATGCCCTTGTGTAGAAATGCACACTAGACTTCACTAAAATGAATGCCTAGATCTTAACACACTTGAAATTTGAGTGGTTCAAGTTTCTGAGGGTGTCTTATATAATTTTTCACATGTCTACATATTTATATTTTCATTTGCAAACATTAATGTAGCTGCTATGTAAAAGGGGAAAATTCTACCTTGTAAATTGAGAGACCAAAATAGTAGAAAGTGACCTAATGAAAATGCACGTCCATGATTCTATATAACACAAAATTTAGTTATCTAATTTTTGGGTTGAATTCAATAACATTATGAATCTATATATCATATGGAGTGAATTTTAAAATGTCTATGGACTTCTACCTTGAACCGAGATTCCACACTTTTTGTAAAAAGGAGGGTAAAACTATCTTACTATAAAATGCATTCTAAGACTCATATGATCTCCAAATTGAGTGGTTCAAATTGTGGGGTTTTTATTTTATCATTTTATATTTATTCATACTTTATTTGTGAATTTTGAAACCTAAAAACCTCTAGTTTGTGTAAAGGCTAAAAGTTGCTCTGTAAATGCAAAAAAATGCATAAGGGGAAAATGCATAAAAATGCATGAAAAAAAAGGCATGATGAGAAATGCGTGTCCTAGGAAGAAAAATCCATGTATGGTGTTGTTAATTTACAAGTCACAAGACTGTGGATTTGTTGTAAACCCTAAAGAATGCATACTAGGGTGATTTGTGCCCATAACTTAGTAAAGGGTTGAAATACACATGAACCTTAGGAAACTGTGCACACACACTAACTAAATGGAAAAATGAGTACTGGCTACCTAGGTCCATGATCTCAATGAGGAAGGAGCCTGTACAACCACATCACACATAGGTTATTTTTTGGTTAGATTTCCATTGTGAAGACCTGTTGAAATCATCAGAAAATACAAGGTTATATGAATGAATATTAATAATTAAATAAATAAATAGACAAATCAACATGTACAAGACCTACAAAGACTAAAATGAAATACATGAATGAGAAAAATACTTTTTTTTTCTTTAAACTGAAATTTATGTATTTGTGCAAAAATGCACACCAAGCTTCACCAAAATGCATTCCCATGTATTTACACACCTACAATTTGAATGATTTGAGTTTCTGATGGTGTCTTGGATAATTTTACACCTGTCTACATATTTATGTTTTCATTTGCAAACATAAAAGTGGATACTATGTAAAAGAGGAAAAGTCTACCTTGTAAATAGAGAGACCAAAATAGTAGAAATTGACCTAATGGAAATGCATGCCCATGCTTCTATATAGCTCCAAATTTAGTGATGTAAGATTTGGGATGAAGTTAATAACATTCAAAATCTATATATTCCAACTAGAGTGCATTTTATAAATACTAAGGACTTCTACGGTCTTGAACCTAGATTCAAGAACTTCTATAAAATGATGGTGTTGACGAGGCTAAAATCGCCCTACAACAGTAAGGGGTACTCCATGATGCACAGTCCCATTTAGACTATGCACCATTTGGTTTAGGATACCCATCCAGAATGTGTCTCGAATGCCATTGGTTGTTATGAGGGTGAAGATGGATGGTTATGCAATGCAAAGATGTAGATGAAGACTATGTATGAAAAGAAATCTAATCTACTACTAATCTATCCTATCCTATCCTAGCTAGGAGAAAAATAAAGTAACTAAAATGAGTTGTAATGAAACTAAACTCTACCAGAAACGTCACCCAGATAGTTGAAATAAAGGTGCAAAGTTAAAGACACATGCATACATACATATAACTAAAAAGTTCCAAATTATATTTCTACATACATAACAACTCATCAGTTCAAAACTTATAAATATAAGAAGGAATAACAATACTACAAAAATTACAATGAATGCATTAGATTAGTCTATAACAATTTTTTTTTCTTACATTCCACTTGAAATAGTTCACAACAAAACAAATACACACACAATTTCTTCTCTCTTTCCAAAACTGGCCCTGAGGGCTTCTCAATATTCATTAACATGGTATCTATCCTTGAGTTGGTTCATGATTTTATACAATGCTTGAAGAGAATGCTTGGAATGAAAGAAGGAACTGTTATCGCACAATCTGTAGATTGGGAAAATCCCAACCCAATCCATTGAAGTGTGACAACTATGGGGGCACCTACCCACTGTCACCTTAGATAGACACTCCCCTTGCTTTAGTGATGATAAATCACCATAAGGTGGGAATTTCGGTGACCCTAGGGGGATTGAGCCAGAAAGTGGTAGAATGAACAATGATTCCCTTATAGGTCAAGTATAGAGGTGAGGAAAAGGCTTGGAAGAGAGTCTTGTTGATGAAGGATTGTTTCCAAAGTATTGAGTACCTACAAGACAATGTTAAACCTACCCAGAACAAGACACATGATAGATATACAAGACTTTTACCAAAGGGAAACAAGAAAGAAACCTTGTTGTCCCAAAATTGCAGAAGGATTGTTTCCAAAGTATTGAGTACCTACAAGACAATGTTAAACCTACCCAGAACAAGACACATGA
>SNQJ01S0008532.1:120418-138647 GCA_010110895.2 Picea sitchensis
CCGCCCGCCCCTTTTCAGTTCACCCATCCTCATGGCCCATACCTGTAGCTAAGAACTAGAGTCTCACTTCAACACCTTGCAATCTAGTTTCCTCAAGACTTAAAAAGAAGTGAAATAACTCAGTGCTACTATTGCCTCCCGAGATACATCCATCAATACAACCATAAATGAATTCGTACAGTCCTCAAAGGAGGAATCCAAACAAGAACTAACCATCCAACTTGAATTTGTCTTTGCATCACTTTGCACCAAACTAAAGATCCCTACTGATGACCATTTTCCTGACGCACATCCAAAGACTGAAGGTGAACCTTCTTCCCATTCCAATACCTTTCATCCCCATCAATTTCAACGTGACATACACCTTTCGTGGGTGGATGTAACCAAATTTGATGGCTCAGACCCCACTGGTTGGGTCACCCAAATGGAACATTATTTCTCTATATACGGAATTACAGATGACTTGGCCAAACTCCGGTATGGTGTTCTCCATCTAGATCAAGAATGTTGGCAATGGTGGCAATGGAAAAAAACTTCCTGTCAAGGGTATATTGCTTGGACCCAATTTGTGACTGAGATTTATGAACACTTTGACACTGACATCAACCATTTGGGACGTTTGACAAAATTGAAACTATCAGGAATAGTCGAAGACTTCATAGCTGCATTTGAGTGCCTGGCTTTTCAAACAGAGGGCATGACTGATGCTTTCTTTCAAGAGTGTTTTATCAGTGGCCTCAAGGAGGAGATTCGGGTCCATGTCCTCATGGCTCGACCTTTGAGTTGGGTGGAGGCTACTAAAAAAGATAAAGAAGCACAACAAGTTGTATCCTCTCAAACCTGTAAACCTTCCTTTATCCCTCACCCTAAACCCATAAATCCCACTACTCCCTCCACCCCATTAAAGATCCAAAAATTGACCAGGGATGAAATGGTTGAATGCCAACTCAAAGGACTTTGTTATAATTGTGATAAAAAATATTTTCCGGGCCACAAATGTAAGAAACAAAAGATTTTTATGGCCATCTCTAAGGATATTTCGGAAGAGGATGTTGAAACTCCCATTGTGCTTGAGTCCCCTGAAATCACTGACATAACCCCTCCCTCCAACCCTCCCGAAGTAGAACCGATCATTTCCTTCAATGCTCTCACTGGCTTCTCTGCCCCCCAAACCCTCAAGTTAATTGGTTACATCAAGCATCAGAAGTTCATCATTCTGGTTGATAGTGGAAGTACCCATAATTTTATTCATTGCCTCATTGCCCAAGAAACCCATTGCTACATCCACGCCGTCAACAATTTTCAAATTATGATTGCCAATGGTGGTTCCATGAAATGTGGAGGGCGCCGTGAAAATGTGCATCTCCAAATTGGTGACTACCACCTCAAATCCAATGTGTTTGCTATCGACATGGGCGGTTGTGACATTGTGTTGGGTGCAATTTGTCTAAGGACCTTGGGTCCCATTCTCATCGATTTTAAGGACTTAACCATGCAATTCAACCAGGAATTCCACCAATATAAATTCAAAGGCATCACTGTTGGTTCACCTGAGGTCATTAGTTCCCATCACATGGAAAAGCTGCTCAAAAAAGGTCATTCTGGTGTCATTGCCCAACTCCATGCCATACAAGCAACAAAGACACCCCCGGTGCCACAAGACCTCCAATCCCTCCTTTCTAAATATCAAATGGTATTTTCCACTCCCCAAGGACTCCCTCCTTCCCACGGTGTTCATGATCATTCCATTCCCCTTGTACCAAGAAGCCTTCCTCCCAATTTCCATCTGTATTGCCACCCCTTTTCACAAAAAAATAAAATTGAGAAAATGGTCCAGGAACTCTTTACTGCATGTGTTATCCATCCTAGTATGAGCCCTTACTCTTCTCCAGTATTCATGGTCCTAAAGAAAGAAGGTTCTTGGAGAATGTGTCCTGACTTTCGTGCCCTCAAAAAACTAACCATTAAAGATAAATTTCCCATTCCAGTCATTGATGACCTCCTAGATGAATTGAGTGGAGCCCAATTCTTTACCAAACTTGATCTTCGCTCGGGCTATCACCAGATATGTATGAAAGAGGTAGACATCCCCAATATGGCCTTTCGAACTCATGAGCACCACTATGAGTTTTTGGTCATGCCCTTTGGTCTGTGTAATGCCCCCTCCACCTTCCAAAGCCTCATGAATCATGTCTTCCATCCCTTTCTCCATCAATTTGTCTTAGTTTTCTTTGATGATATCCTCGTCTATAGCAAAGCCTAGATAGACCATCTTACTCATGTGGATCAAGTTCTCCATCTACTCTCTCAGCACCAACTTTTCCTGAAACAGTCTAAATGTGATTTTGGTTCCTCGGAAGTAGAATACTTGGGTCATCTGGTGGGAAAGGATGGCGTTAGGGTGGACCCGAAAAAGATTGAAGCTATGCAAGACTGGACACATCCAAAGACTCTCAAAATATTGCATGGATTTTTGGTCCTAACAGGGTATTATCGCAAGTTTGTTAAGAACTACGGAAAGATTTCCGCCACCTCTCACTACTCTTCTCAAAAAGAACTCTTTTACTTGGACTCCAGCAGCTGAGCAAGCTTTTAAAACCTTGAAGATGGCCATGTGCACCACTCCATTTCTGGCCCTTCCTGATTTCACAAATACCTTTGTGTTGGAATGTGATGCCTTAGGGAAAGGAATCCGTGTTTTCCTTATGCAAGAGGGTTGACCTTTTGCCTTCACCAGCAAGCAACTGTCTGACAGGAATATGGACAAACCCATTTATGAAAAGGAAATTTTGGCTATTCTGCGTGTCGTTGATCTGTGGTGCCCTTATCTCTTGGGGCAATTCTTCCAAATTAAGACCGACCATCAAAGCCTCAAGTACTTTCTAGAACACTGCATTTCCTCCCAGGAGCAACAAAAATGGGTGACTAAGCTATTTGGATATGATTATGAGATCATTTACAAGAAGGGAAAAGACAATGTCGTGGTGGATGCACTGTCCCAAAAATATGAAGAAGAAGGATCCCTTTTTTCTCTTTCCTTCATTGTACCCGATTGGCTCCAAGATGTGTGCCAGGAATGGCTTCAAGATCCCAAAAGTTTTCATCTGATCCAACAATTGCAGACCAAGGCTCTAACTCCCCTAGGGTACTCCTAGCTCTAGGATGAGCTTCAATACAAAGGCCATTTGTATTTAAGTAAACAATCCAAGATTAAATCCATGGTACTTTCTGAGCTTCATGCTACACCCACAGCGGGGCACTAAGGGTTCACCAAAACATATGACAGGGTCAAACGTTCTTTTCTCTGGGATGGTATGAAACAGGGCATTCGTAATTTTGTCATTGAATGTGAGGTGTGCCAACGCAACAAGGAGAAACAGTCAAATCTCTGGGCACACTACAACCGCTTCTGATTCCCCCTGCTATTTGGAAGGATATCTCTATGGACTTTATTACTGGCTTACCCAAATTGGGGAATAAATCAGTCATAATGGTGGTTGTGGATCGCCTTTCCAAGTATGCTCATTTCTGCGCTCTTCACCACCCATTTACTGCATCCACAGTGGCTCAAATTTTCATGGACCAGGTCTTCAAGCTTCATGGCATGCCACACTCTATTGTTTATGATTGTGACCCAACTTTCACAAGCAATTTTTGGCAAGAAATGTTTAATATACAAGGCACCAAATTGCATCTCAGCTTAGCTTATCATCCCCAAATGGATGGTCAAACGAAAGTTTTCAACAAGTGTTTGGAAACATATCTGAGGTGCTTTACCTTTGAAAAACAACACCAATGGGCTCAATGGTTACCCCTAGCCGAATGGTGGTACAACACTTCATACCATACAACCACTCGCATGACTCCTTTTGAAGTGGTATATGGACAGAAGCCACCTTCAGTTCTCTCATACTTACCGGGTACCTTGAAGGTTTAGGCAGTTGACCAAACACTTACAATCCGAGAGGATATTCTTCATACCCTTAAAGAGAACTTGGTCATGGCATAGAATCGCATGAAGCAACAAGCAGATCAAGGTCGCTCTGAACATCAATTTGCAGAAGGGGATCAGGTGTTTCTGTGACTGCAACCATATAAGAAAACTTCCCTCAAGGCTGAGCATTGTCAGAAGCTAGCACCCAAATTTTATGGTCCTTATAAAGTTCTCAAGCATGTGGGACAAGTCGCATATCAATTAGCTCTGCCCAGTCAGTCGAAGCTACATCCTGTTTTTCATGTTTCATGCTTAAAGAAGGTGATTGGAACCAGGTGCCAAATTCAAACCAACCTTCCAGAGTTAGCTGAAGAAGGATCCATTTGGCTACAACCAGAAGCAGTTTTGGACTAGCGTGAGCATTGCTTATGTCAGAGACCCATCAAGGAAGTGCTAGTCCAGTGGAAAGATATGACTCCAGCAGATGCCACTTGGGAACCAACTACCATTCTGCAATAGTTTCCACATCTCAACCCTTGAGGACAAGGTTGCTTTTAAGGGGGCAGACATGTTAAGGTCCTAACCCACACATAGGTATATCAATGTATTCGGATGTAATAAATGTCAATATTAATAAGGCCTTTCAATAAAATAGAATAAGACGGATGTAAGAAGACCTAATAGAAGATTCCACTTCTAGAAGGATCTTCCTCTAGATGCTTCTCTTAATAGACATATTTAGTATAAATAAGGGTTGAGGGTATGAGAACCCTAGCTTGGAGATTATTGTAATAGAGCACTGCTCGACTGGAGGTTTCCCCCTCGAAGAGGCATGTGAACATTGCTTTCTGAATCAAAGTGTTATTTTAGTTGTTGTTCTTATATTATTTTTGTGTTATTGTGGAGATTATGCTGGTTATATTACTATTATTCTTCCATTTCTAGCATTTTATTTCTGTTCAGCGTATTTATTATAACTGGTATATTGCAAAATACCACAAAAATGTTTTAGCCCTGACGCATCATGAATTGTCCATGTAAGTATTCCATGGAATTGAAATTGATTTTTCCTTATTGGTCTAGAGATGTCATAAATAGTGATGACAACCCATAACTTTAGTAGCTCAAAGATAAGAGGCTCAATATATACATTCATATATTTAACTTGGTA
Source organism: Picea sitchensis (assembly GCA_010110895.2). Taxonomy (NCBI): domain Eukaryota; kingdom Viridiplantae; phylum Streptophyta; class Pinopsida; order Pinales; family Pinaceae; genus Picea; species Picea sitchensis. Next base: position 125,524 of record SNQJ01S0008532.1, read on the forward strand.
CGTACCTAATTGATTGAAAATACACATCATTACTACTTTGTATATATGTATATATAAGAAATTATGCAATGAAAAAGACAAATTAAATGTTGTGTTCAAAAATTTATTGTAAAAAAATACTTGGAACAATCATTGCCAACATTGTATGCTCCCTCTTTATTAACATCCAAGGAGGAAGGTTATTGTTTATAAGAAAAAATAGGCTACACTAAGTAAATAACCCTGAGCTCACCAAATGGTGTGACACAATCAATTTCCAATAAAATCCTAACATCACAAGGTTCTTATTTAAAAACTGGCCATATTTTATCGATGTTCTTAAATGTAGAACCATCTATAGGAATTCAATGAACACCATATTCACTTCTATTCCATGCATGGTAATCCATAAATTGTGCTATGCTTTGACATCTGTATAGCCAATGCAAACGTGGAATTATGGGAATATGAAGAAGAATATTGTGAGGCATGTGTTGTGTTACTTGATCAGTTCAACATCTATTGATTTGACATTGCAGGAATTTCGTTTCCAATGCATATTTTCCATAATAAATAATATGATCATTAGAACATGCATCAATAGATTGGTACTCCTTTCCAATATATTTTATAATGGAATATAATTATCGGTAAGTGTGAGGTAGAGTATTTGATGATGGTAGGAGAAATTCACTTAACAAACTACAATGAAAAATATAACTAGTTAATGTAAAGATATTAATATTAAATATTGCATCCTTATAATTTACACATTAATTAATAGCACTAAGAATAGAGAAAGAAAACAAAAATATAAATTTTATGTATATGTGAAAAATTATATTACATACCTTAGGATATGGGTGAGAGAAGCATTTTAAAAACCATTCAATACTTTCAAGTTCACCAAAAACAAAATAACATAAATAAGATTTATCCTCGAGCCTTCGTAAATGGGTTGTTGCGACTTATCAATCAGAGGTACAAAATTAATATCATCAAAATTGTCATCCATTGGAGCATAAGTGTCCCAGATCAATCTATTTATACTGTAATTCTCAACTGTACCATTATCAGTGTCATATTATTCCATAAGATTAACTTGATCTCCAATATTCACTCCATCTTCCTCATTGTGTACAACAAGATTTCTACTACTACTTGGCACATTCCCAAGATCGCACTTAGGACACCCTTTATTTATAATTACAATCAATCAAATGATATTAGTGTATGTAATGAATATTTAAAGGATATAAATTTATACATATACAATCAATACAAAAACATATAATGAGTACTAACTTACCAAGGGACGATATTCATATATTCATACCCCCCTTCAAAGTGTCCAAACTGTCTACAATGCCTTTCAACCATTATTATTAAAAGTCTTCTTCTATTGAAGCCCCTGCATTGATTGCAAAGGAAATAGCATTTCCTATCACCCTTTTCTTCCAATTGTCCTATACTTTTCCTCTGGAGTAATGTTATATGGCATTGTAGTTAACTGCTACAACAAAATCCAATGAAGCAATATGATTATACAAATATATTCTACCATTTTCACACATGTAATTTCATTTCTATAGGCCAAAAAAAATGATACACATAATAGAGAGGAAGAGGAGATATGCCCCCATGTGATATGAATTAAAGGAAAGGGTAAAAATTATATGATTATCATGCATCCTCCAACCTTTGGCATCAGGTAAAAATCCAATACTGTTGAAATTAGGGAAAGGGAAAAAACTTGAGATATCACCTGAGTATACAATCTTTAGGGTTTACAACATATCCATAGTCTTGTAACTTGTAACATGTAAATTAAAAACTACAGGCATGGATTTTTCTTGGTAGGGCATGTATTTTTCATCATACCCTATTTTCAAGATTTGTTATGCATTTTCCCCTTTATGCATGCTTATCCATTTACAAGGAAGTTTTTAACATCTATGCACAAAAGAGGGTTTTTTCATTTGTAAATGAACAAATAAATGTATTACAAGATGTAAAATATTAAAATACAAACTCCATAATTTGAATCTCTCAATTTGGAGGTCATATGAGTCCTCAGCATGCATTTTACAGAAATACAGTTTTACCCTCCATTTTATGAAAAGTCTTCAATCTTGGTTCAAGGTAGAAGTCCTATTTCATTTGAAACTGCGCTTCTGGTGACATAGGTAGATTTATAATTTTATTATGTTCACCCCAAATATAATATAACTAAATTTTCATCTATATAGAAGCATGGGCATGCATTTCCATTAGGTCACTTTCTATTGTTTTGGTCTTTCAATTTACAAGGAAGATTTTGCCTCTTTTATAGAGAGGACACATTTATGTTTGAAAATGAAAATAAAAATATGTACATAGGTGTAAATTATCTAATACACCCTCAACAACTTGAATCACTCAAATTGGTAGTGTTTTAAGACCTCAGCATGCATTTTTGTGAAGCATGGTGTGCATTTTACAAAAGGGCAGAAATTAGAGCTTAAAAGAAAAACATGTATTTCTTACGTGTGAGTGTGCATTTTTAGATGTGGAGACTATAAGAATATTGAATTAGGGTTTTATGCAATAACATAAGCCCAATTTTTTCTTTCATTATTTTCCAAATGGTTGACTGAACAATAAGGATTGGATGGGTGGGAGATTGTAGCATACCCATCCTATGATAAGGCAAAAAATATTTTATTCCTTAGGTTTGCATTTAGAGGACACAGTGGGAATTTTTAGACAAAACAACTTCCACTGTGCATAAAGGGTAAACACCTCCTTGCAAAACAAAGAGGTCAAATTGTTAAAAGTGAATTTGTTGAAATACACACCAGACCGAGGGAAATGCACGCCCAATGGTGAAATTGGTATGATTATATCAGAGATATATAAGCTTATGAAAGATTGATTACTTCAAATAAATTATGCATGCCCCATGGTGATATATGAACTCCCTCAAAATGAAAGATGCATAAAATTAATGCATGAAAACAAGGCAGATGACAAATGCATACCCAAGGAAGAAAAATGCATGCATTGTGTTGGTAATTGTATGTTGACCTTAAGAAATTACATGAAAAAGGGGTATTGTGGAAAATGCATGCCATGTAAGGGAAAATACATGTCTCAAGTTGAAATTTCATGTTGAGGGCATGGGATTTCATTTTTACATAGTAAGGAGGAATATGCACACCTTGTTAATGAAAAATGCAACCCTATGCTCTCCTAAACCCTAAATAATTCTTCCTTAGCCCATTTGAATGGCTTGCATAGGAAGATGAATGAAAATGGGTGTTGATACATTGTATCTAAGTACCTTTTTTAAGGGAAGGGGTATTAAATTTTCACTTCCCTTAACCATCTTAGAGTCCCATTTCTTACGGCATCACCAACCTCTACTCGTCAAGAGTTTTCCAACGACTGTAATTTTTCTCAATTCCAAGTTTCTGATCAAAAGTTATGGCCTCTTAAAGTTCATGGGATTTCTTCCATCATTTCCACCTCATCACCACACATTATCCACATGGCTCCCTGTCACTTGTACCAACCAACATGATACTGATGTGGCATATTCCACTTGGACCTTCAAACCTTGGTCTACCAGTCCTCTAAATAAACAGTTCAACATTCACTCAGAGCCTTTCTTATCGAAACAACAAGACATGAGGTTACATCTCCCACTCAAATGAATTATCTCTGTTAGATATCACCTTTGGATCCGACAACTCTTGGAGATGAAAAATTGATGGTTATGAATTCATCACTACTTCAATTTACCTGACAGTTAAATTCCACCTAATTTAGTGACGTTACTAGATTAGCAGGACCCAAGATAGTTCTACGTATGTCATTCCAGCTCGACCATGTTCTGATCGATGGTCCATATCAATTATCGAAGTCCCTCCTTTAGGTTTCACCTATTCTAATAACTCTGAAAATCCTACTCTCAAGACACTCCCTCCATCAAATCTAATGGCTCTCAGATTTAGCCCATCAATGACTCCAATTTTCTTCGGAGTCTCCACTTACGTGATAGTTATTTCCTTCCTTTTATGTCTCACGCTAATTAATCAAGGGGGGCGCATAGAGATCTACGATTGAGATTAAATCTCACCATTTCCTCAATTGACTACCCTCACTCATTCTTGGAGTTCCTTCATTCCCATCGAATCAATGTTCATATTTGTATCTTGGAGCCCCTTTGATCTCGATGGATCAATGGTCTAGATCAAACCTTGGATATCCTTTGTCAGAATGTTCCTCCGTTCACTCTCTCCAAAAGGAACTTTGCAATGAACAATCAATATCTCTTTACCGAAGATCTATCGACAAGGATTTGGGATGAAAGTACATGGCTTCCTGACCCCCTTCTCATATGATCCTTGGTATTGGGACACTCCTATGGAGACACCTATCACCCCCAAAACATGCTGGTGAGATACATGGCACTCACCTCATGTCACAACCATTCCCTTGCTATGTCAAAAGACCACTACACATGGAATCACCACTACTTGACAAGTGGACCTCCACGTGGCATGCACGTCACCATGGATGCACTCAACATGTCTCTCCAGATGTTGACAAATGTCCTCTCCACATTGGTGGGGTGACAGCATCCATGTTAGCGTGATGTCACCTTCATATTGACCTCATCCCAAAGGACCACCAATATGGATCACTTTCAACTCAGTCTGATGGACAATTAGGATTTCTCCCCAGAGTCTTGCCTTCAGAGTATATTCATCCCATGGACCAAATTACTCTGAATGTTCCACTACGATGGATGGTCATGATCACTTCAAAATCTTCCTTGATAGATCGATGAATCCGTTTAATTTGGAGTCTTATCCTATTATAAATGTGGAATACTTTCATGGATATTCTATGATCAACAATTGAGATCTTTCAACCCTTAGATCTGATGGTCTTGGTTGCTTCTTTGAGTCTTTTATTTTCATCAAACAACGAATTAGATACCCTCTCAAAGTATGTCCATTCAGGGTATATCCCCTCTGTAATGCTATGAATGTTTCTACTTTTCTGAACTATGGGAGTCCACCCACTCATATGCCACCTTGACCTCGGTTTCCACCATGGAATTTCCACCTTGCTAGACACGTGGCACTATGATTCACTCTAACCACCATCTTAAACCTTTAAATTAGTCTGACATGTGGCACATAAACCATATGTCATGTGGATCCACTCATGGATAAATGCATGGACTGACGTGACTAATTGAGACCCATGAAAGATCGACGACTAAGATTTCGTCTCGACATCTCCATGATTGACAATCCTTAATTTTCCTCGTAGTCCCTCCTTAGGACTCCACCCACTCTAGTAACTTCAACAAGACTAGTCCAAGGACCACTCATTTCATCAAATATAATGGCTGAGATATCCTCTCGTAGTTATTTCCCCTTTCGCCAATCAACGACCCAAATCTCCTCTCGAATTTCTTTCCTTTGGAGCACATTTCCTCTCGGATACTCTGAACAATACCCTTGTGAAGAACGGTGGGGATTTTTTCACCCTCAAAATCAACAATTGACATTCATTGATGATCATATAAAGTTTTGTGTCCAAACATGGACCCATTCTTGACCCTTTGACAAATTATATAATGACACGTGCTATTCCTGGGATCATGCTGACTGCCATGTTAGCACTGCACATCATGATGACATCACTCTCCCAAATCCTTCAACCAATTACAAGATGCCACGTAATGTCCTCATGTGCATACAAATTCCCTATTAGCATGGCATCAACAAGACTTCACCTTTCAATTAACCTCGCTTAGACAAGATCCTATGGAGATATATGGTTGAAAATTGATCTCACCTTCTAATCCAATTTATAGTCTAGATATTTTGGCCTATGAACCTCTGAAAAATTGACAATCCTTATTAACCTGGAGACTCATCGATGAGATCCATTTGTATTCCCTTCTTCCATGTACTCCGAAGACCACGCCTACCGATAAAGGGATAGGATTTAATCAGTGTACTGATCCAATGACTGCGATTTCTTCGAGTCTTATACAAGGGTTCCTCTCTAGGAAACCGTCTGACTAAGGACTTGATAGGTCAAGGATTTATTACAAGTCCTTCCTAAGGAACACTAAGTTTCATAAAATTTGCACTCTCTTTTTAGGCCGACTAAGGAATTCACTCCTTACCATTTGAGTGACGGTTTGCATCCTACAAACTTTCCATTTCATGGGTAGAAGGTTTTATAGGCTCATATCTTTTTGACTATACAAGGACTTTCCTCATGTTCTAAGGTATTCAATACCCATTTCCAGGTACCTCTGGTTGTCTTCCCAATGTGATTTTCATGGTTTTCAAGCTTCCCAATTTAGGGACTTGCAGGTTTCAAGGATATCCTTACAGTTGGTATCTCTCACATCTCTCAGAAGGATCAATCATTTATTCATCTGATTCACTAGTCCCTACCCAAAACCATACCAGGTTAATGAGTACTTTGAAATGCCTAGCCTACACATTTTACCACAAGAAAACATGAGAATATAAAAGGATTCCTTTCAATTTATACATTCATATCTACTCGCAAAATCAATTCATGGGATACAATTTTTCATACAGTTCCATCATTTCTCAAATACACATTCATACTGGGAATCAACCAGTCTATGCATCAAGAAATCATACACATCCAAAATAAATTTGCAGACACCGATATATTCAAATTACTCAATACCAAGAACATAAAGGTTACTTATCTATTCATTTCTAGAGTTAACCAACCAACTGGTTGTGGGTGTTTTCCTTTCCACCCAACCATACGCTCAGAAGAAGCAACACTCTGCAGTCTCGTCACCCTGGCTCTAATCCATGATACCCAAACCCCAAAGTACCTTTTTTAAGGGATGTGGTATTAAATTTTTTCTTCCCTTAACCATCTTAGATTCCCCTTTTTGATGGAACCATCGTCCTTTACTTGTCAAGAGTTTTCCAATGATTGTAATTTTTCTCAATTCTGAGTTCCAAATCAAAAGTTATGGCCTCTTAAAGTTCTTATGATTTCTTCCATCAGTTCCACCTGATCTCCATGTGTCATCCATGTGGCTCCCTATCACTTGCACCAATGAATGTGATACTTATGTGGCATATGCCACCTTTCCCTTTGGATCTTGGTCTACCGATCCTCTAAACAATCGATTCAAAATTTACTCAGAGCCTTTCTTATCAGAAAAACAGGACAAGAGGTTACATCTCCCACTCTGATGACTTCTCTCTGTTGGATCTCACCATTGGATCCAATGGCTCTTGGAGATGAACAATTGATGGTTCTGAATTCTTCGCTGCCTCAATTTACCTAGAGGTTAACTTCCACCTTATTTAGATATGTTATGAGATTAGCGGGACCCAAGGAAGATCTACAATTTTCGTTGCACCTCACCCATGTTTCAATCTATGGTCTAGATCAATCCTCGGAGCCCCTCCTTTAGGGTTCATCCATTCTAATAACTCTAACATGCCTACTCTGAGGGTACTCCCTTCATAAAATATAATAAGTCTCAGAGTGATCCCTTCAATGACTCTAATTTTCTTCGGAGTTTTCACTTACATGACTGTTGGTCCCCACCTTTTATGTATCATGCTAATTAATAAAGGGGATCCTACAAAGATCTATGACTAAGATTAAATATCACCATTTTCTCAATCGATGACCCTCACTCGTTCTAGAAGTTCCTCCATTACCATCGAATCAATGGCCAGATCTGTATCTCGGAGCCCCTTCGATCTCAGTGGATCAACAGTCTAGATCAAACCTCAGAGTTCCTCCATCAAAATGTTTCTCCATGAACTCACCCAAAAAGGCACTCTGTGATGAATGGTCAAGATCTCTTCACAGTAGATCTTACAACAAGTATTTGGGATGAAAGTACATGGGTTCCTGGCCCCCTTCTCATACAACCCTTAGTATTGGGCCACTCCTAGGGAGACACTTGTCACCCACAAAAAACACTGGCAAGATACATGGCACTCACCTCGTGTCATGACCATTCCCTTTCTATGTCAAAAGACCACTACAGGTGGCATCGCCATTGCTCGACAAGTGGACCTCAACGTGTACTCGAAGTGACATGCACGCCACCATGGATGCACTCTGAATGTATCTATAGATGTTGACACCTATCCTATACTCATTGGTGGGGTGAAATCATCCATGTCAGTGTGATGTCACCTTCCTCCTAGAATCGTCTCAAAGGACCACCAATATATACGATAGTCCTGTGGTATCATGTCTTATGTGTTTGTATTATAGTCAACACTGTTTGTAATTTTTCTTTCAAAATTACCCCAACTCATTATGACAATCATTTTTTTATTTTCCAAGATACAATGCCTGGCTGGGAAAACCCCTGAGTACTTCCTCTCATTTAAAGGATGGAAATTTTTCATTAATTCTCAAAAATCCCAAGTCGATTGTTAAAAAATGCTACAAATCTACTTGAGTGTGCTTATAAAAATGCACGACAAGTTTTGTAGAAGTGTTATTTTTAATATATAATATCTTATCTATAAAGATTAATTTACTTTTCTTATCAAAATTTCTTTATAGAAAAATATACCAATATAACTTTAAATCATTTTAAAAAAAGTCAGTTGTTTGCCAAGGGTTTCCTCAGCATGAGTGTGCATTCCACGACTTCCATTCCTCAGCATCCATTCTTGTTAGCATGCATTCATAAAAAAACCATTTCAACTTTGAACTCATAAACCCATGGCTGCAATTGAAACATGAGCATCCTCTACCATGGGCACAACAATTGAAATAGGTCGTTCCGAGGATAAAAAGTTCATTGTGAAAAAATTCCAGGAGTGTGCTGAAGCATGTAGAGATAGTACGAATTGTTCAGCAGGTATGCTAAATATCCTAAGAAGAGAATAGGTTTTTGATTTTATGTTTGGACCCTTCCATTTCAAAAATTATGAGATAGATATGGCCATAGATAATTACAATGACATAGCTATGGAACTCAAATTATTTTGCCAAAGCGTTTACCTAAAAGGTGATGTTCTTGCAAGAGCAATGAAAATTCCACACAGAGGGGGAGCAACATTTAACTCCACAAAACCCCCAAGGTAGAAAAGATGGACATGGTCAGTAAAATATGTGGGAAAAGGTATATGTTCCCAGGAATGGTGTAAGAATGCTAGATGTTCCCTAAGGAATTTACAAGTCTTTGATTCAAATTGTACTTAGGAAAATTATGAATCATCATAAGATTGATATTTCCGGTGACTACATGAGGCTAGTCATTTATTGGGTTGAATACATAGCCTTAGATGTCCCTCATCTATTTGCTAAAAAATTACATCATGCCCGTGAAGAAAGTAAAAAAAAAAAAAAAAAGTTCAGTTTCCTAGGCACACTACAGAAAATTATTGGTTTATATCGACCCAGTGACCAAAAAAGACCTCTTAAAACTTAAATTAGGAGATAAAAAATAAAGAAACCCATTGAGGAAGTACCTGAACAGACTACAGTTGATGGCATGGAAATCAATTTTGATAGAGTTTTCTAAGATGAAGTTAATGCTATTAGAACTATAAGAGACCTACATGAATTTATGAATGAAGCTGAGAAGCAGGGAAGTGTGGACCTTTATATGGAAACATGCAATATTTGTGTTACTTTAGAAAATATAATTGATAGAATTCCTCCTAAAATGGCATTACTTGAGTATAATGTCCCTATTATGGGCATTGATTCTACCTCTCCAAATTCAAATGTGAACATTCCAACATACATTTTTGATAAAAGATTCATTTTCGGGGCATTGGATACAATGATGCATTACAAAAAACTTCTTGAAATGGAGGATTATTCCTCTATACACTTGGAAGGAAAAGTGCAAAATGCAACACTTTGTTAATATGGAATGTTCAAAGAAAATTAGAAATGATATGGGCAATGTAATTGCACGGAAAACACAAGAATCAAGAAGCAAAATATACGGCAAAGATTGCATTATAGTTGAATTACAAAGTGAGGTATCCCTCATTTTAGAGGAATATCATAGGGAGATTGATGATTCTAGGGAAATGTACGAAACATCATTGGATACGTATACAAGAACTATTAAAAATCTTGAAAAACATTTGAAAAATAGACCACAAGATTTGAAAATACCTTCGTTGAATACTATAAGTAATCCATAGGTGGATGTATTAAAAAATAGTTTGGAGGAGAAAGAGGGACTTATTCAAATGTTTTGTTGGAATATTCACTAATACTAAGAGGGGGGGTGGGTGAATCAATATTAGGCACGTTTTACCACTTTTGACCACAGGATGTAAATATTAAGTTATCAACAATTTATCACTTATGATTGCATTAAAGATATCATAAACATGTAACCAAAGATACACAATACACAATAATTTTTACATGGAAAACCAAATGGGAGAAAACCACATAACACTTTTAATATATATATTGAATATTACATTCACAAGAAGTACAAACTTCTAAGATTCTCCATCACCAACTGAAAGGAGGATGCAACCCCCTATCTTATAGGCTACAACCTTAAGGAAGCTACAAATCCCTAGATTCTCCAGATCCAATTGGAAGAAGGCTCCATCCCCATAGTGTTAAAGCACAAATTTCCACACATATGCATTTGTGACATGGTACAACCCTTTTTGTTGGTTGTGGAGCATGATTATCTTCCTGATTTAGAGGTCTTTGTTTTTAGTCATGTTTATACCCCATGAAGAATTTACACCCCAGAAGAATGTAGACTCCTCCACATGGGGGAGTGCAGAGGGGGGTACCCCCTCTGTGGGGGTTCAGTGGTGAAGCCCCTGAAGGAAATTTTTTCTTGTAAATGTATATTGTAGTTTCATTGTAAATATGGACCGTTCATTATAAGGTGTTGGCATAGGGGCAGACCTAGGGTTCAATGCTCAAGAGAACACCAACAAGCCCTAAATACAGTCTCACCCGAAGTAGCTATAGGGGGTTGCAGGACACAGGTGTCTACAACCAGAAGGATTGCAAGTGGATTTAGAACAATAACACACAGTAATATAGTTATCTCTTATCTCCTTTGAGCCTATTATGCAAGCCTTATCTCAGATCTAACACAATAAAGTAATAACAGTATAATAGAAGCACAAGAACACAACATCAATCACACATAACATGAGATATATGTGGTTCATCCTCTCTCTAGGGCTACGTCCACAGAACTATGCTTTATGATATATTAAATGGAAGCATACAGTTCTATCTGTGAACTTAGCTTTAGATCTCCCTTCTTCTCTCTCTCTCTCTCCCCGACCCTATGCACCCAACTGTAGGGTTGAGCTTCACACCCAACTGAAGATCTTACAACATAGACTTCTCTCATAGTACACTACTTATCTCTCAACAAAAATCACTACTCGTACATAATCGAACCCATCCTAGGTCCACTTGACCTTTACTTATACATTACAATCACTCATCGACTGTCTTAGGTCGAAACTTAAGTGTTCAAAACCCTAGATACCAAAACCCTAGGTCAACTTGACCCGCGTTTTCAGGGCTTCGCCTGCCTGTCTTTCCTTCCTTCTTGTGTGGTGCTCCAAAGCATCCAATGATGGTTTTTTCTTCTTGCTGGGTTGTTCATGATCTGTCTTCCTTGTTGATCTGTCATCCTCGATCTCCTCGTCGAATGACTTGCTTTATCTTACTTTTCTCTGTCTTTTCTTCTCTTTTTCTCACTTTGACCCAATATTAGTCACTGTGTCTTTTGCGCAGTTCACATTTTTCCTTTTCTTCCTTGATATTCTCTTGCTTCCATAACCAAGGCCCAACAGGCCCCCAACATTCACCCGTGACTCGTCCCGAGGCACTTTAGGTTTGAATCTTATGTTTTACTTCATCTTCAGATTGCGCAGGGAAGCTTATTCTTTCTTCTCTATCCTTCCCTTCCTTCCTTCCTTCCTTGTACAAACTATCTTTTCAATGTCTGGTACCCAATTTCAACTGCACCTGGTACCTAGACTCTTTTCCTCATGCTTTTATTGGGAGCTGCGAAGTAGCTGGTTGTCATGATACAATTTCAACTGGCTCCCATTCACTAGACCTTCCTTCCATTCCCCATTCAATGTCTTCAACTGTGCAACTCCTCCTTTTGTAACATAGGCGACCTCAAATGGCCCCAACCAATGTGTTCTGAGCTTCCCTGTGTTGTTGGGAAAAATACCCTACGGACTAGCAAACTAGGGTCAGACTTGCATGCAGATTTCGACCGAAAAGAAATTACTTTTTACCTACAACCCAAAACTTAAACCCCTCTTTCACAGTACATACATGGAAAAGGACTACTAACCTTGTTACTGGCGTTTGATGTAGATCCTCTGTTGCACTTTGACCACTTGCTTACACTGCTCCTTCCATAGATAACCTGCAATCAAAACAAATAACAACTATGCATGCATGCTACTTCTCTACCTGAGGGTTAGAAATCAAGCATAAATTAACCAAACCATAGATAACTCATGCATTGGGACAGGAAAAGTATTCTTTTATTACTTTTGAAAATGAATCAACTTACAATCAATGTTGAGACCGGCCACCACTCCTTGAACCTGATCCTGGGCTCCTCTTCTTCTGTCCTCCAACTGCTTTGCATTAAATCTCCTTTGTCATGAGGAAATTCTAAAGGGTTGGGACAATGGATTACGTAAATGGGCAGAGTTTCTTCGCTATATTTTTTTCCTCGTCCAAATGGTACCCCTACCCCTTCTTTTATAGGATAGAAGGAGCTAGGGTTTTGGATGAATCCTTGGCCATGCATGGCCGAGAGTTTCAGTTAACTGACCCATATATTTTTGTTCCGTCAGCAACTTTCCTTTTTTCATGCTTTGTTAGGTACATGCGGGCTGTAGTGAGCCAGCCAGCGTGCACACGCGTGCAATAATGGGTTAGGGCGAGTGGGCCTTGACACAAGAGGATTTCCAAAGAGTTGTTCAGCAGATGTTTTGGCAATGAAGGGATATAAGTTGTCCTGATGCTAGGTAAGAATGTGTGGTGCAATTTACGGTTATAACATATGCCCCCTAATGTGTGAGGTCAGAAGAGCATCTGATGGCCGAAATACATTA